>SNQJ01S0007442.1:19938-70015 GCA_010110895.2 Picea sitchensis | reverse complement strand
TTTCTATGCATAGGAATAACATATCTTTCACTGTCTCTATCAAATTTATTCATATCAACTCTTTCTTCTAGATGTTCCCTAGTTTTCAGACTAGGACAAAATCTATCAAACATACCTAAATTCATACTTTCGAAGAAAAAATTTCCACTTATATTACCTTTACCAAAGCACAAAGCTTTAAGAACTTACCTCTTTTCTTCAGATCGGGCCTCTTTCTTAGCACAAAGATTCACAAGTCAATTAGAATATTGTGCACTATAGCAACAGATCTACGCACAGATCTTTCTCTTTTCTTTGGTTCCTAGCAATCACAGTTTCAGTCCTGGCAACAAAACCATTTGTTGGCACAGGGGAAAACCTAGGGTTCAATGCTTCAACATTGCACCAACAAAACCCTAACTATCGCCCCTTTCGTCAACACCTACGAAGCATATGAAGTCTCACCCGAGGTAGAGGAAGGGGGGGGGTGTAGGAATCAGGTGTCTACAACCTAGCTGGGACATAGATCTATGATTACAACACTTATAGTGCACTTAGCCAATAAAATGCATTAGTTCATAAATCCATTAACATCGCAGATTAAACCCTAAATACATAATCAACATAAGATCTAACCCTTACAACCTCTTAGCACATAGCATAAGCTCAGATCTAACGTTCATTCACATCATAAAGCACTAATCATTCATAGATCTATATGTCATACATCAAGAATAGTGCACTAATAAAATACATACATGAATAAAAATCACATCGACACAGGATATATGTGGGTATACCCTCCAAGGAGCCCAAGTGAGTCTGGCCAACGTCGATTCCAGGTACCATGAAGACTTACCCCTTCACAGTCACCTTGTGTAAGACCCTAATAAGATAGGATACTAAGTTTACCACCAACAACAATGATGCCTGGGGGAACAGTCGACAGTCTGATCCACACGCAAGGGCAGGGTATCTAGCCCGAAATCAACTTGAGAGGCTTCCACTCATCATTGTGGGTATACCTTCAAGTGACCCCCATAATACGTGCAATATCTACACTGATATCAACAAAGCAGGGTGAGTAACTCTGTCAATCTCAATGCGACCTCAAGTTTGACCCTTGTGTGAGAAGGGCTTCCCAGGAGAAAATGTTGCAAATGGAATTTGACACTCCTTATCACAAGATACTATTGTGTTTTTTGTGCTTTGGAGAGTGTGTCTCACTGTCTATTCCAAAGCTCTAGCCTAGATAATGTTGGCGTAAAAGAGCCCTAGAAAAAGTTACTAGTTGAATTTTAAAGTTGTGCAATATTATTAAAGGTTGTTGTTACGCAAAAAGGAGATGGAAATGAAACTGATGTTGTGTGAGACTCTGACCCAACAATGTGTAAATAGGGATGAATGATACAAATTTTGTTCGATGAATCCTATTTACAGGAGGGAAAGAGGAGTTTTGTGGACCAATGTGAACTACGATGTATGATCTTCTCTAAAATGTAATATCAAACAATCATGAACAATGCAAATTCCCTATTCGTTCTCTTTCAATACTTAAATGCCCACATTTTTCGAATAAAAGGTTGCTTAAAAAAAAAAGAAAATGTCTTTAATTTTTTTTATTAGAAACCAAGCAACAAGGATGGAACTAAGGAAAAGTAACCAACCAACGAAAAAGAAATACACAACAAACACCCAAATCGATCTTTCAGTGAAGATAAAAATAACAAATGGACAAGATCAACCTCTTCAAATGCACATGGGTAACAATTTTCCAAGTAATAAGCAATTGAAAAGGACAATTAATTCCAACTTTTAATCCAATCAAAGGCTCCCAACCAAACAAGCACTCGAATTTGAGAATTAGAGATTATACCCTTGTTAAGAAAAGGTCAAGAGGTAAAAATTGAGAAAAAATGATCAAGAAAAGCTTTCGATTTCCGAAAACTAATCATTCGCAAGATTTGAAGTCAAGAAACATTCAATCACTAGCCAGAAAAGTTCCTTCTAGACACACCAACCAATCTGGGCATCTGAAGACACAAAAGAC
This sequence comes from Picea sitchensis, assembly GCA_010110895.2. Taxonomy (NCBI): domain Eukaryota; kingdom Viridiplantae; phylum Streptophyta; class Pinopsida; order Pinales; family Pinaceae; genus Picea; species Picea sitchensis. Next base: position 67,986 of record SNQJ01S0007442.1, on the reverse strand, counting down.
TTAATCCAAAAAATTTACAAGTGAGTTCGCAGTCTGTCAATGAGGTATAGTGTGAGAATCAAGGATACTCGCAGGCTAGACATAGGCAAGTTGTGAGAAGTTCGCACTGAACTGAACACCAGGGTGTGAACTTCAGTGATTCTCACAAGCTACAGAGAGGTGCAGTGCGAGAAGGTTTGTAATCAAGCAAAGTTTGGAAAAATGATAGAACTTTTGGGGGAACTTCTGGATCTAGGGAGTCTGTGAAGATCCCCTCAAGATTCAGAGATTGATTGGGAATGAAAAAGGGTAGTTCAAGAGAAAATGGCCAGGTAAAAACCACCAAAATGGGTTGTATCCCTAGTGAGTCACCAATTTTGTTATCGGATAAATTGGTAGGTGCAGACACTAACAGATCTCCCTAGATCCACCTGGATCTAGAACAAAACAGGAGAGGACATGACTCTTTCCCTAAGTTGTAGTCATTGAATCTACTAATAAGAAGGAATGAGTGACATACCTTTATATCACTTCCTTAGGTATCTGTTATTCCCGCTTTGCTCTGGTGCTCTTGTGAAATCAGGTCCAAGACAACACAAACCAACCAAAGTGAAGATAGCAAAGTATATTCAATGTCAACCTATGCATACGATCAAGGAGTTATGTAATAAAATAAGAGTGATTTTATGGGAAAGGGACATGTCGTTGTATTATATTAAATGAAAGTAGAAGATACAACCAGATCGCCTTGATGTCGCAAGCTTCCTTTCAGTGACCCTTGGTTCCAACACACATACTTTCTCTACATTTGCATGAAAAATATCCAATACAGCTTGATAGACCAAATAGAGTCTTCAAGCTTCTGTCCAAACAGGGTTCTTCACACAATTCTTTCACCAATTCTTCATTCAATCTTGCTTAACCTTTTCCATGAGAAACCTTTCAATATATAGGAGAAGGAGAGATGGTTAAATGGATGAGGATGATCCAACTAAATCTATGAAGTCAGTAGGATTCCAACCATGTGAATGCCAACTCATTTTCTAGAAGATTCCCTTCTAAAACCTTCATGACCTCTTCTCTTTTCCAATCTTTGAAACAAGTTCGCACCCTGCCTATAGAGAAGACTGCAAACAGTTCACACCCTAAGTGTGGGTTGCCTGTGAGAATGGAAGATTTTTTCACCCTATAACATAGGCAGCTTGCGAACTCATCTTAAAAATGTGTTTTTTGGAAGAAGACAACAACCACTTTTCTTAGGCAAAAAGTCCTTGTGGGAGCTTGAATACATCACTTGTAGATACGTCACCAGAGTGACCAAAATATTGTGTAACAACAGTTGAAAGAATTTATGAATGATCAAAAAGATATCATTTTGCCAGAGATCTTGAAAGAAAAAAAATGTATAAATACAAGAATAGGAGACTTCGACATAGACTGTGTCTTGGATGAGGAAACGCAAGTGAATATTATGCCAGAAAGCACTTGGGAAATTTTGAGGAAACCCATTGTAGTACCTTCACTAGGAAGGATAGGCTTATTCAAAGGAAAGATGATAACCCTTTGTGGAAGAGTTACTAATTTACCTGTTATCATCCATGGAACATCGACTCAGGAAGAATTTGAAGTTATTAGGTTTGTTGAGAACAAAGCCCCTTTTTCACTTTTGTTTGGAACAACATGGATTGAGAAGGATCAGATCAAAAGGAAAGAAGATGAAGAAGCTACAAAAAAGAAAAAGCAAGAACTTAGGGATTTCATAGCTAGAAGAATAGATTGACTGATGGAATAACGAGAAGTTGAGTTAAAGAAACATAGTGCAAGAGAATTAGCTATCAAGGTTGAAAGAATGCAAGAAGTTTTCAAGGACCTATTAATGCAAGAAAGAAGAATACCCACCCTGGAGTTAATAAGAGAAGAGGTATTCCATTTGAACCCTATGAGAGCACATCAACAGTGTGAAGCCACTATACTAAGAAATATAAGAATAAGAATAGAAAGAGGATCCCAGAGACTCGGATCACAGGAAAGAAGGCAAGGAAGCTTAGTAAGAAGAAAGGCAAGTTATAAAAGCTACAAGACGTTATAGAGAAGACTTCGCAGGAGGCAGGATTGCAGGCTCTAAACCTCGCTAGAACAGCAGAACCACACGGAATGGGACTTTGTCGTGGTGAAGCCATATGACCATTAGAGGTGCCCTGGACGTTAAAATGATGCTATGAACAGTTAGGAAACGCATTTATGGGTGAATAGACTGTGTTTGGGATGTTGATACTACACCATAATGGACTAATTCATATTGATTAAGGCATTCCTGCCCATTGGAGGAATATGTTACGACACTTGCTTATTTAACCCGTCGGACATTGCGCCAGGACCAATTTTTGCTACCTCTGATTTTCTAAGCTAACATAGAAGTGATTGTGTGTGTCGAGTTGTGCTATCATACCTCACCATCTGTTGTTTACCCCGCTATATGTTCACCTACCCTGACTTATTTGTTAACAGTGAGAGTGTTGACCGAGCGCACCGAGCTAGAGAAATCCGTCGAAGAGGTTCTGAAGAATTTTATGGCTGATAAAGCTATGTCAGAGGGAGTACAAGAATCATCAAACAGGGGACTGCAGGCATCCCCCTCGATTGGATTTTGCTTGAAACGTATTGATCCTACTACTGAGAAGCTAAGTAAGCATCGCGATGATCTGGCTAACATGAAGCAGATCCCATTGATATTACCCAATTACATCCCACCTTTGGCTGGAATGGTTAACTGTGATAGAATTCCATGGGACTTCTAGTATACATTGATCACCACGTACATCCTGAATGGGATACGCATAGAAGGAAGCCAGTTGGGACAGATCCCAGCCTTGAAGAACAGTGATTTCAACCTTGGGGACAAAAAGAACTATGCAATGCTCGCACCGCATAGATACCTGATGAAGATGATTGGGAAGAAGCCTCGCATAGTCTCCTAACCATGGATTAAGGAGATGATGAAGTCCATGATACTCAATGTGATGAAGATCCCTCACTTTTTTGAACATCGGGAGGTTAACGCTTGCGTTAAACTCCTCTTGGCATGCTATCATGGAGGATGTCTATGGCTTGACAGGCACATCATTGTGGATCCAGCACTGATCCACCTCATCACATGACTAAGAATGCAAGGCCCCAAACCTCGGAAGTTATACCCAGGGAATACCTCAAGTCACTCCCTAGAACAACGCATAAAGGAGTCATACAACAAAGTTGAAAAGCGAAAGTGAGGCTAAAAGGTAGCCTCCATCCAGGATGGCGCAGTGTGCCTCGCTTTCCAACTTATAGCTAGCAAGCTCATCAGAAAGAACCACCCCATGCAAGTCACCGTGTTCATGGTGCACCTCGTAGGAAAGTGTGTGGCGGGGATGAAAATAAATTGGGTGAGCTACCTCATCAACGAGCTCGAGAAATAATGCCATGAAGCACAGGACCAAGGATACGAGTTCCATTTTAGCTAGTTGTTGGTGTTGATCACATTTGTCACCTGGAAAATTCCAGAAGGATTAGCCTTCCTGGAGATAGAACCATCGGAGAAATTGGACGTGAGGTTCTTGACCCTATGGTACATGAATGACATGTGAAATCAGTGGCAGTAAAACGCAGTATTCCACACCTACTATAAATACTTGAAGGTTTCTATCGAGTCATTCCCACGCATGAATCTGCGAACATTGCACTAATATAGACTGATGGCTAAGTTTTGCGCAAATAAACATTTCATTTATATTACTGCGCACAGGGATGAGAGCAATGAGAAATTATAGTCCTACTATAAGCTGAACGATGAAGATATGGAGGAGATCACCAAGGAATGGTCAGTAGAGCTCCTTGTACCGGTTGATGATGTAGACCTCTTTGACCCTAACATCATTCGAAGCCCTTTGGTCACCTAGGTCAATCATGTTGGACAGACCAGCGCAAAGAAGAAGAAGGAGGAGGAAGTTCAAAACATCGAAACCGATGAGGAGGACAGTGCATCAGAAGAAAGTAGACCTGACTCACCTGCAGGAGGAGGAGGAGGAGACGAAGTAAATCAATAAGGAGGAGGGGAAGAAGGAGAAAATAAAGGATAAGGTGAGGCTACAACATCGAAGGACCCCACTACTGAGGTAGAAACATAGAATAAAAGGAAGGTTTCTCCACAGAAACCCTCAACAAGAAATAATACTCATGCTAGTAATCCCCAGATGGAGGCTACCCTCAAAAAATATTATATAATCCTAGTCCACAGAGTGATTGAGGATGCATCTGAGGAAATATTACAGAGATATGGCACGAAGCAGGAGGAGATGTATGAATGAATCGATAAAGAACTAAAGGAGATGCATCAAGCCATTCATTCATTCCACGCAGTCCCTACTGTGCCCTCTTCGTCACAGGTTGCAGAGTTTGGGGATGAACTAGCCCAACTTCAAAGACTGGCAGATGCAATAGAGGCTCAAATTCAACGAGTCCAAGAATAAAAGGAAGAGGCTACAAAAACCCTTAAGAAATAAAAAGAAGAAATCTTGGAGAAACTATGAGTTGTGCGGTACCGTGTCACCACTTACGAGAATGAGAGGAATGAATTCCATGCGATGCTTGAGGGAAACAAAGAGAAGATATAGAAGGAAAAGGACCAACTTCTCATAGAGCAGACTTTATTCAAGGAAGTGGTGAGCAAAGCACTTCTTTCTATGCTAGGCTCGGCACAAGAGGAACATGAGGCAGTTGAGGTCCAAGTGACGAAGTTCACTGAGGCCATCCAGCAGTTTCAATCAAGGGTAATAGAGTTGGAGCTTCAAGTAGTACCTAGCACTCTGTAGGAAGTGCGCGATCAGAGGGAGGAAGCCTCTAAGAGAGCAATTGGAAATATCAAGGTCCTCACCTTAGAATGCAAGAAGATAAGCGACAAAAGTGTGTCAACCTACGAAATCCTCACAGAAGACCAAGAGCTTAGGAAGTTAGAAGTGCAACTACAGGAGGCACAACAGCAGACACTGATAGTACAAGCATAGATGAAGTCACTCACTACATTCAAGAGAATGAAGAGATCATAAGAACAGTGCACAGCCCAACAGTAGATTACTGCCATCCAGGGAAGAGTCATGGAGGTCACACAGAGGCTACATACAGTGTAGGAGGAATCGTACATGGTGTTTGAAGAGATCGAAGGGAAAGGATCACAACTGAAGCAAGTGGGTGCGACAGTGGAGCAATGCCTGGAAGGGCATGTTACAGAGAAAATGATTCAGGATTTTGCTGAGCAGGAAGCTTAGGCGAAGCAACAAGTCGAGGCAGCTCAGGGCCTTCGAAGAAGCACTGGCCAGATCTGAGTGACTCGAGATGAGTCACAGGTGAGTGTTGGGGGCCTATTGGCCCTCGACCAAGTTTTGAGGAAACATTGGTCGGGTTTGACCACTTTTGGGACTTCGACGCAATGGTTGAAGATGGATCTCCCAGTCAGAGCTGAGATTGCAGGATATCACTTATTTTACAGGCTTGTGGACCCAGCACAGGGTTCATTAGGGTTTATGTAATGGTTTATGGGATGTTGTCCCATGGGTTTACCCATGATTAGGCCTTTTAGTAAATGTATAAATATGTAAGGATGTAATGTAGAAGTAGGAAGTGGCTAAGTGCAAGCGAAGTAGTAGTATGAAGCTAAGTGCAAGAGGAAAGTAATTATGATTTGCTTGGTGCAACAGACCATGTATGTAAGGCTCTGTGCTTCACAGATGATTTGGTTATGTGCCTTGACCTGATTTTGGGAAGGTGGATCTAGTGTGCAGTGCACAGATCACATGTCCAGTGCAAAGCTAGGCTTTGTGTCTTAGTGCACAAGAGCATATGAATTTAATATATTGAAGCCTAACAAAGAATAAGAAGTAGTTGGTGGATGTAGCCCCACACTGGGGTGAACCACGTATATCATGTGTTGATGGTTTGCTTTGTGATATGATATTTATGTTGTAGATATGCTTAGTGCATTGATTATAATGAATGATAGATAGATCTATGAATACTTAGTGCTTTGTCTATGTTGAATATGTTAGATCTAACTTATGATGCTAAGTGTGAAGTGTATGTTATCATTATTACTGCGTCTATTCGTACTTAGGGTTTGATCTACGATGTGAATAAATCTAATAAATTAATATGTGTTGTCCCTAAGTACTCTATGAGGCATTATAATCACATATCTGTGTCCCAGCTTGGTTACAGACACTTGAGTCCTATAAACCCCCTGCCTCTACCTCGGGTGAGAATTCACCTGCTTCGCAGGCATTGCCAAAAGGGCTGATAGTTAGGGTTTTGTTGGTACTTTGTTTAAGCATTAAACCCTGGGTCTTCCCCTGTGCCAACAACATGAGTACTCGAAGGTGTTGGTGGAGAGGGAACTTGCTGAAAGGTTTGGCGTACTGCTGTCATCATCTGCTGAAACTAAGGTAGTGTAGGGAAATGATGAGTTTAGTGGTCATACTCTGAATAGATGGCACATGTTAATTTGGTTCGTAAACCTTTACCTCATGTCATGGGAGATGTTTTGGTAGTACTAGGTGTGCTTGGTGAAGCGACGAGTGATGTGGTTGCTCAAGGGAGTTGAATAAAATTGTGTAACTCGAGAAGAGAAGGACATCAATTAGTGGGGTGTCCTTCTCTTTCGCATAGTGTGCAAGGAGGTTGAAATCAGGGAGGAAGTGGAGTGGTGGGCCCTTCCTTCTTTTGTATTCCTCCATCCAAAGCAGTGGTGTCGGCAAGTGGGGGTGAGGGTGGTGTGGCCGGAGTCAGTACTAGAATCTGCATTAGGATTCTCTCTGATTGGGGAGGGAGGGATGGTTGAGGAACCATCGTGGGTGGGTGTAGATACCATATTGGAATGGAGAGCACCATGTTGGTAAGGGTAAGTGTTGTGGCTACCTGAAAATCTTATACTCTCAATGGGGGTTGTTGGCCCTTGACCAAGTTTTGAGGATCCTTGGTCATGTTGGGCCTATTTTTGGGACTTCAACAGCCTGTCGAAGGTGGAGTGCAATAAGAAGTGGAGATCGCGGGATCTCAGCCCCCTTTTTAGGAATTTTTGGGATTTGGGATTATGTGACAAGTATGGGGATGTCGGCCCATGGGTTTACCCATGTTTAGGCCCAATTTTGTAATGTATAAATAGATTCTAGGCGATGTAGTGAGTATGAATGGCTAAGTGTGAATGACAAGTCAGTTGTAATTGGTGTTGAGTGAAAGTAACAGTTGTAAGTGATTTGTGTATTTTTGCAAGGCTGAGTGCAAGTAGATGTAAGGGACTATATGTAGGCTTTGTTTTGTAAACTATCTTGGGGAAGGAGGATCCAGCGAAGAGTGCGTAGATCTTCTATCCTATGTGAAGTTGATCTAAAGGCTATGTGCATGTAAGAAGGTTGAAGAAAGATAATAAATAAGATGAAGAGTTGGTGGAGGTAGCCCCAGGGTGGGGGTGAACCACGTACATATTGTGTTATGAATGCTTTGTGCGATGCGTTAATGTGTTTATGTATTTACTTGCTTAGTGCTTTGATATAGATGAATGATAGGTAGATTTTTTGTTGCTATGTACTTAATAGTGAGAGTAAATGTTGGATCGGACTGTGTGATAGCTTGGTACTGAATGATGTGAATGAATGCTAGATCTGATCTCTATTTGTATGCTTAATGCTTGGATCTGTTGAATCTTGTTGAATATTGTGTTGCTCTATAATTAGGGTTTATTTGCGTTCTAGATAAAGGTTGAATACTACTGAACTATAACTTCTAAGTGCTATGTAAGTTGTTATAATCACATATATGTGTCCCAGCTAAGGTTGCATACACTGGAGTCCTGCATCCACCCCTGCCTCTACCTCGGGTGAGACTTCATCTTCTTCGCAGGTGTTGCCAAAAGGGTCGGTAGTTAGGGTTTTGTACGTGCATTGTTGTAGCATTGAACCCTGGGTCTTCCCCTGTGCCAACAAATGGTTCCATTGCCGGGACTAAAACTGTGATTGCTGGGAACTAAGGAAAGAAACGCATTGTGCAAAGATCTGACCTGAAATTATGAAAGCTTTGTGCATAGATCTGTCTCCCTAGTGTCCAGTATTCTACTTGATCTGTGAAGCTTTGCGCTAAGAAAATAATTCTGATATGAAGCAAAGAGGTAATATCTGAACGCTTTGTCCTCCGATAGAGTTAAGAATAGTGAATTTTTTTATATCTGGAATAGTTGTGCTCTGTTGAAAGTAAGATTAGTGGAAAATTTTGTTTCAAAAGTATGGATCTAGGTATATTTGATAAATTTTGTCCTAGCCTGAAAACTTGGGCACATCTAGAAGAAAAGAAGTTTGATATGAGTAGATCTGATAGAAATAATAAAAGATATGTTATACCTATGCATAGAAAGAATGTTTGGACTAACAAATGGATGCAAGATCCTTGAAAGCATTTTTTGAAGGTTAGCCACTATGATTCTAGTGCACAGTATAGGAAGGGTTGGGGATCATTTAAAAGAAAGAGATGATTAACTATTTATTACAGTTGCATAAAACCGTGACATCTTGCTAAGGAATGCCCTGGTAGAAGACCTAGTTGTCTTTGTTGTAAAGATGTGGATCATGAAGTTCTGGATTACCCTGGAATAATTGCTAAGGATGAAAGAATGAATATGAGCCAAGAAGACCCCGAGAAAGGTCAAGACACTAAGACCATGGAAGAACCCCAGAAAGAATCACAGACTGTATCACTTCAAATGAAAGAAACCATGAATGACCACCAAAATATCAACTTATCAGATATCTTCAAAGAAAAAGAATACATAGAAGCAAGAATAAGAGACTTCAACATAGACTGTTTTCTGGATGAAGAAACATAGGTGAATATTATAATAGAAAGAACTTGGGAAATCTTAAGAAATCCTTCTATTATTCCTTCATTGGGGGGAATAGGATTATTTAGAGGAAATTTGATAAACCTATGTGGAAATCTCACCCATATATCTATGAGGGCTCATGGAACTTCGACAAAGGAAGAATTTGAAGTTATTAAATTTATTGAGAACGGCCCATTTTCTATATTACTAGGAAAACCTTGGATTGATAGGGAACAGGCTAGAAGGAAAGAAGAAGAAGTCCTATAGAAGAAGAAATAGGAATTAAAAGATTTCATGACCAGGAATATCACACACTTGATTGAAGAAAAGGAGAACATGTCGGAGCTATTTAAAACCAAAGACTTGGATGTCGACATTGGAAGAACACAAGAAGACGCACAAAAGACTGAAGCACCTACCCCAGAAGAAGTATTTCCCTCGAATCCTAGGAAAGAATATCAACAACGCAAAGTTACTATACCAAGAGGAGATAAGAATCAGAATGAAATGAGGAATACCGAGATGAAGCTCACTAGAAACAAGTCTAGAAAACTAAGTAAGAAGAGAGAAAAGATAGAAAAGTTACAGACGGTTCCAGAGGGAACTTCACGAAAGAAAAATTCACAAAACTGGAACCTCGTTGGGATATCAGAACATCCTCACATGGCAGTTCACCATGGAGAAGCAATATATCCATTAGGAACAGTATAACCATTAGACCGATACCCCGAACAAATAGAAAGGCATTTATGATCAAATGGCTCACCACTAGATGATTGGACTGTGCCATAACAAACAGAACTGAATTAATGAAGGATTCTCGATCGTTGGAGAGATTCATTGCCTAAGTTATCTACTTATTCTGTCAAACCTTTCACTGAGAACACTTTTTCCAACCGTGATTATCTGAGCTCACTGAATTGTTGATTTCGCACAGTGGTCATCGAGTTATCTCTATCTATCCCGTTGTATTAAGTAGTTATTTTTCAAACCCGAGATAGGCAACCACGAGCGTGTATGTACGAAGAACTTAGCACGATCGAAGAGTCTTTGAAGGAGGTACACATCGACCTCATGACTGAAAGAGTAATGTCTGAAAGAGTAATGTTTGAAATAGTAATGTCTGAGGGCATACAAGCATCATCGATGAGAGGAGTGCAAGCCTCCCCGTCAACTTCTCGTGGATACAGACCATCCCGACCAGCAGCGGAAAAGAGAACCAAGCACAGAGATGACCTAGAAAATGCGAAGCTAATACCGACCATATTACCTGACTACATTCTGCCTCTATCTGGTGTGGTGAGTGCACCCCTACCATCGGGAGAACCAAAGTTGGGAGATGAGCCAACCCAACTCCGCCAACTAGCTAATGCAACGGCAGCTCGCCTTCATCGCGCACAAGAAGAAACTGAACAAGCCACCCAGGCCTTGAAGAAAGTGAAAGAAGTACTTGTAGAACAATGTTGAATTGTAGAGCAGGAGAAGGTTTCTCTCCATTTGAAGTTTGAAAAGGAGAAAGCACAGATTCAGCAAAAAAAGGAACAGTTGCTCGCAGAGCATCTTGAAGTGAAAGAAGCAGTCAACAGAGTACTCCGCTTTGTGATGGGCTTAGAACCAAAGTCAAAATACTGAATCAAACATCAAGTAGAGAAGCTCGTGGAATATATCCAGTAGCTACATCAAAGAATAGCAGACTTAGAGCTCCGCACAGTGCCTGACACTCCACGGGATGTGAGGGATCAAAGAGATGCAACTACTCGAGGCACAGTTGAGAGAATCGAGGCACAGTTGAGAGAATAAAGGCCCTTACCATGGAATGAAAGCACCTGAGTGATTGTAGTACCCAAATGTATGAGTGACTCACTGAGACTCCAGAACTGAAGACACTGGAGTCACATCTACATGAGGCGAAGTATCAAGCAGACACAATACAGACGCAGTTGAAGCCCCTGTCAGTTGTTGAAAGAATGAAGCGATCCCAAGAACAACGCAGTGCGCAACAATAGGTCCACGTCATTCAGAGCAGTGTCATGGAAGTGACTCAGAGGCTCCAACCTATATAGGATGAGGCTTGCTAGCTATTCACAAAGATCGAAGCCCAAGGAGAATAACTAGAGCAAGTCATCACTGCAAAAGAATAGCGCCTAGAGGGACCTGTCAACGAAGTTGTTATCCAAGAGTTTGTTGAATAGGAGGCTATGGCACAACAACAAGTCGAAGTAGCTAGAGCCAAGCTCGAGGTTTTTTAGGTAGAATTATACAGGTTAGAGTGACTCGGGATGAGTCACAGGTGAGTGTTGGGGGCATGTTGGCCCTGGACCAAGTTTTGAGGATCCTTGGTCATGTTGGACCTATTTTTGGGACTTTGACAGGCTGTCAAAGATGGAGCACAAGACGAAGAAGAGATCGCAAGATCTTAGCCCCCTTTTTAGGGATTTTTGCGATTTGAGATTATGTAACAGGTATTGGGATGTTAGCCCATGGGTTTACCCATTTTTAGGCCTGATTTTGTAATGTATAAATAGATGCTAGGCGATGTAGTGAGTATGAATGGCTAAGTGCGAATGACAAGTCAGTTGTAAGTGGTGCTAAGAGAAAGTAACAATTGTAAGTGCTTTGTGTATGTTTTCAAGGCTGAGTGAAAGTGGATGTAAGGGGATATATGTAGTCTTTGTGCTGTAACCTAGCTTGGGGAAGGAGTATCTAGCGAAGAGTGTGAAGATCTCCTATCCTCTGTGAAGTTGATATGAAGGCTTTGTGCATGTAATAAGGTTGAAGAAAGCTAATAAATAAGATGAAGAGTTGGTGGACATAACCCCAGGGTGGGGGTGAACCATGTACATCCTATGTTATGAATTCTTTGTGTGATGTGTTAATGTGCTTATGTATTTACTTTCTTAGTGCTTTGATATAGATGAATGATAGGTAGATCTGTTGTTGCTTTGTACTTAATAGTGAGAGTAAATGTTGGATTAGACTGTGTGATATCTTGGTGCTGAATGATGTGAATGAATTCTAGATATTATCTCTATTTGTGTGCATAGTGCTTGGATCTGTTGAATCTTGTTGAATACTACGTTGCACTCTAATTAGGGTTTTTCTGTGTTGTAGATAAAGGTTGAATACTACTGAACTATAACTTCTAAGTGCTATGTAAGGTGTTATAATCACAAATCTATGTCCCATCTAAGGTTGCAGACACTGGAGTCTTGCAACCACCCCTACCTCTACCTCAGGCAAGACTTCATCTGCTTCACAGGTGTTGCCGAAAGGGCCACTAGTTAGCGTTTTGTTGGTGCATTGTTGGTGCATTGAACCCTGGGTCTACCCCTATGTCAACAAGGGTAGAAGAAGGGAGTTTCAATAATGGCTTGGGGGATTGTTTCCCAAACTGGGATTTTCCCCTGGAGAAGGGTGAAATTGGGGAAAAGTGATTTCGTAGGTTTCTCAGGCAATTCCTAAGGTAGAATCTCTTCAACTAGTGGGATGTCGAGGGGTGGACAAGCCTCGGTGGGAGGAATTGTAGCTCTGGTTTTAGTTCCATTGAAAGATACTACACACACTTGTGTTGAGGGGTGTATGAGAGGTAATTCTTCATGGTATGCCCCCATCAAGGATGGGTCCTTGAAAATTTTGGGGGCCATATCCATGAGTGGATATGGGTTGTAACTAGTGAGAACAAGAGGTAAGATGTTATTGATGTTGGGGGAGTGCTTAGGCTCATAATGTGAAAATTGATCGATGGTGATGATTTTCCCATTGTGGGGGAACATCATCATTCAAAACACAAAAGAGGCCATTGTCTTCATAGCATACATGTAGCTACGTCCAAACAAAATATTGTAATCGATTGGGGCTTCGATAACCTCAATGTCGATGAGGATGGTTTTTCCCCGAGTTCAATGGGGACATTTTGAAAGAGCCCTTTAGGGGAGGATAGTCGACCATCATAAGATCTTAAAGTGATGGTGGATGGTACTAGCTCAGAGGAGACAAGTTTTTTCCATACAATTTTGGACATGATGCATGTGGATGCACCTTCATCAATGATACACCAATGAACCATGATGTTCCAAATTTTGAGTGGTATATGGAAAGCTACCAAAGTTCCCCACAATCTAAATCAAATGTGATGAGTCTAGTATCAGCTAGGTCGACTTCCCCTAGGCAGAAAGAAAGGATTTCCATTGGGTTGGAAAAGTTTGGAGGACCTCTAATACTGACATGGTTGCAGGGGACTATGCCAAGTCATCAACTAGACTCTAATTATGTGTCTCCCTAGCCCGAGGGTTGTTGAACTTTCATCGTAATGGGATGTGAGGGATACGAATGGTGGGTTTAGTGTTAGGGCATGGAATCATCAAGGGTTGTCCGACTGTAGTTGGAGCTTCTTCCGAAGTGGTGGGAGTAGCGTCAATGGGCATGTTGTATTGATGACTACGCATTTGCAGAAGAATTTTGTCTTCACTAGTTAAGAGGATATTGTGATCCACTAGATTTCCAGGGTTTTGATATTGTCCCATTTGTGGTGGGGTAGGATGTACCTCATGTTGGGTTTCATCACACCTTGGTGTGGAATAGGGGCTTGCAACATGGTCGGGGGTGGTTGTTTCAAATACTGTTGTGGGGCCTGTTGAGGGGCATGCAGTGTTGGAGGACGTGGCACGTTCATGGATTCTTTCATCCATTTGAAGTCAAAAATTTGGGGAAAATGGTGAGTATAATGACCATGCTCATCACAGAGAGTGAAAGGGAAGTTAGTCTAGAGGTGGTTGTTGTTGTTCCTCCCTTGGATTTTGTTGTTATTTTCCCCATGGGGGTTCTGGTTACCTTGGTTTTGGTTTCCCCCAGTAGGTTTGTTTTGTTGGGGGTTATTTCCCCCTGGTCCTGGTTTATTATTGTTTCAGTTTTTCCCTTTCTTTTTGGAATTATTCGGCTGATGGGCTGGATTTTCCGTATTCAACTGTTCAAAAGTATGAAATTGTTGAATGGGAGAGGGTTGAACAAAGTTAAAACCGATGTGTGGTTGTCTTTGTGGAGGACCAGGAAATGGAATATATGTATTTTTTTGTGGCAATGATCCATAGAGTGCATAGGAAGGCGTCGCACTTTCACTAGTGCCCAGGTTATAAGATGAGGTATAAGGGGTACATGAACTTGGCTGAGAATTCGGGTGCATGATGGCTTCCGGCAAGGGTCCACTCATGGGTGGAGGGAGAGCAACAGGATATGGTTGTTGGTAAAGGGGAAGGAGGATAATAAGATGACCCTCCATATATTGGTGGATATTGGGGTGTATCATACATAGGTGGTGGTTGGATGTATGGATTGTGGTGTGTTGTGGTACCAATCAATCCATCTGCCACATGAGACATCCCAGCCTCTAGGTTTGTATTGGCTGAATGGTATGGGTCTTAGTGCATCAGATATTAATGTGTATAAGTAACTCGACTGAGCATAAATGAGGTTGTACTGTTGAGCCTTGCTGAAGACATCCTCTTTGTTTTGGGGGAAGGTGGATGCCACATATTTGGCAAGGATAGAGATGAGTGATTTGAGAAACCAATCGAAACATTGTTCTTTTGTGGTTTCTACTTTGCATAAACTATGTCGTCGACGCCATTTGTGAATGTGGTCAGCAATATGTGTAGCTGATTTTTGTTTGCACTCAGAAAGCAGTTCTAGACTAGTGTCATGACGAGCTGGTAGTTGAAAAAGGCCAAAAATGCTTTGGCCAAGGATTCAAAAGTTACATGGGACCCTGATTTTTCGTCCACATACCATTTGGTTGATGGACCAATAAGTGTGCACTGAAATAACCTTAAGTGGATGGAGTCATCCATGATGTTGTTTGAACAGAACCATAAGTGTAAGGTCATGACATGGTTGGCAGGATCTTCTCCCGATTTTCCTTCAAATTTGGGAATGTCTGAAGGTAGTTTGGTAGGCATATTGGTCCATGTGGGGTCATGCAATATAGGATCATTCATGATTTTACTCAAATTAGGAATGTTGAGGGACACCAAATATGTCATGGGGGGTGGTGGTGGAGGATTAGTTGCAACCATGGTGTGAGAAGGTAGTGGACCTGACCCTTGAGGGGGATTTGGTGGGGTTGTACTTCTCCCTTGAGAAGAACTTTTCCCCCTGTCTCCTTGAGAAGGAGAGCTAGTGGATGGATGGCCTTGGGAATTGGACCCAAGTAAGGTGGAACCAAGCAAAGATGATCCCAAAATAGTGGAACTCACAAGGGTGTGAGATGGTTGAGCCAGTGAGTTGAAAGACTAGGAACTCCTCCTAGGATAGGAGGGATATTTTGCAAGCATCTGGAATGACGAGGATTATGTGAGTCCCCTATGATGTCTGACTAGCAAAGTGAATGTGTGAAAATGGTGATGAGAGCAATAAATGAACAAGAGACTTGTATAATTAGGAACTTCACAATATATCTTACAATCGCATGTAATCAAATGAGCATCATACATAAATCAATTGTAAATAAGAATACATGTGGGTAGGTAGACTTTTTCGGCGTGGGAGAACAAAAAAAACAAATATTGGTGTCCTAATAGACGTAATGTCCTTCCTCTCAAATGGCACTGGACCTTCCAATAGCACTCAACAGTGGGGTATGAAGCCACCAGAAGAGGAACTAGTGAAGGATGAAACAATCAGTTATAATGAGGGGTAGAGGGTGCATATCTAGAAAGAGATGGCGATATTTCCCAATAGCCACACAAAATCTGATCAAGGTGCAATTGCAGCCCACAATTTCCACCTGGGTAGATGTCCTCAATTTGGCCACTAGGTACCTCTATCAAAGTGCAAAATTTAGATTTTTGGCCTCAGAAATGGGTCACGGGATGGATCCCTTTCAAGATTTGGGTGACTCAAGGGGGAATGCACAGAACAACCAGACCTCGACCTTCGACCCTTCATGGCTATCTCCCTACCTTATTTTGTTAGGAACACTTGACCTAGAGGATTTTTAAGTTCCCTATTTGTCAACTTCTAATGTTTGAAAATGTGAGAACCAGATAATGGGAGGTTATTTGGATGCCTACCCCTAAGATCCTACCTAGACTAAAAATTTATTTTGGCACCTCATGTGGAGGAAAACCTAGTGAGTTTTTAGAAAACATTTAGATGTGGTGGGTTGAGAGATTGGGGGTGTGAGCCAATATCATTTGAATTAAGTGGGTGTGGATAATTTCTTCAAGAAATAGTGGGACGTTTCGAAATTCCTTTGGAAAAAGCCTACTTCAACCTCCACAATTAAAGATGAAATTATGTGAGTGAGGAGTGACTTTGTGTGTGAGAAAGTGATAAAATGTGCCAAATTTTCAATAAGTTAGGTGTAAATTTGCAACACGTGCACTTCATGTGGTCCTTACAAATCGTAGTTACCTATCTTACTAGATGTCGTTGGTACAAGCTTGCGGAATTTTAAATCCCTAAAGAACTAGCATGTGGTCATATGGGTCCTTAACAATCCTTTAAACTCCCTAATGTGGTTTACTCTAAGAAAGCTTTTGAAAAACTATCCTAGATTGCAAGCATGTGGGCATGTATGGGCCTGTTACTTTGATCTTTAAACTCTCCTAGTGATGTAAACTAAGAAAGTAATTCTTAAAAAACTATCCTAATTTTGCAACATGTGGGCATGTATGGGCCCTTACAAATTTAAGATGATTTAAAAGAAACTAAGAGGATCCCTAGGGGGGTTTTGTCCTCTCGTAAAATTTTTGTTAAGGGAGATGAAATGTCCCCTTAACCACCTTTCTGATTCTCAATATCTCTCTATGGTGCGAGAGAAGAGCATACTCAATGATTAAAGTTGGTTTATGGTCCCAATGCAAGTGTTTTTATATGTGATAGCAAAGAATCTTGACTTTAACTTTTACAATCAAACAATCCATCCATGTGGCAACCAAAGAAAAAGAGGAGAAATGTGGTTCTTTTTACCCCCTAAGTGCCTATGTTTGACTAACCTTTCAAGTGGGAAAGGAATCTAAGTGTAGTGCATTTACAATTTGCATAAAAGAAATATTTTGAAGGCTAGGGGCCTTCAAATCATCACCAAAAACTCCTACAATTTATGAAACTCTGGACAGGTGCACGGATTACAGTTCATACACATACACAGTGGGTGCATAGTGTGCAGAATGCATAGAGAAATGAAGACCTTTTGGCACATAATGCGCAGAATGCATAGAGAACATAAGTACTTTGAGTGTGCAATGCTCTGAATGCACATCTATGGGTTGAAATACCTACGCATGTTCTGATACGCGTCAGGGAGGAAACTTTTGAGTGGAAGTCTGTTCAAGGATAAATTCGTGAGTGCGGACACAGACCAATCTCCACAGATCCACCCGGATCTGGAACAAACCGTGACAGAATACTACTCTTTCCCTAGTTTTAGAGTGTTGAATGGACAAGAGAGGAAGAATGATATACTGTGTTGAATGATATCAAGAGAGGAAGAATCGATAATTTACTTGTAAATTGCTTTCCTTTATCTCTCATAATCTCGCCTCGCTGATTTTATGCCTTTAAGTGCCGCTCACGACAACACAAAACCAATCACAACAAAGCATTAATATGTTCAAAACTCTAAACTATACATGTGATCAAGGGAATCATGTAATAAGATGACATCATCATTATGGGAAGTGATATATTCATGTATTATATTAAATGAAAGAAAATGATACAACTATATCCTTGATGTCAGATCTCCCTTTCAATGGCTTCTAGCTTTGACACACACACATTTGCTCCTCATGCAGGAAGAATTTCCACTACTTGTGATAACATTATGGCTGTCTCTGTTTGCTGCAACATCAACTCTCCATACAATAGTTCAACAATTCTCCAATATCTTACTCTTGCTAATTTGCTACTCACCATTCCCATGAATCATCCCTTCAATATATATAGGAAAGGATTGTGTGTAGTTACTTGGATAGAATGTAATCCCAAGATATCCGGAGATTCACACTTTCGTAAACTATTCGAACTCCAACTCATCTTTCTGGAAGATTCCTTCTAGAAGGATCGAGAACTTATCCATTTTCCATTAAGAATCATTTCAAGACTCGACCGCTGACACAAGCAGTGAAGGTCCGGCAATGATCAATTCAAATTTCAAGGAAACAAGGAATTCCACAGACAATATATATGCGTACCAAGGCATCACTTCCAAAAGAGGATTTTGAGAACCCGACATAACTTTCTTCATGAAAAATGATCTTAAAGAAGAGCCTGATCTTCTATCACTACGTTATTTATCATGTCATCATCTGATAACCAAAATGAGGATAACAGTAATGCCTCCCCAAAGTCCGAGTGGAACCAAAGGATACCGAAAGACTTTGTGTGTGATGTGTGTCAAGAACCAAAACACATCTACTTGGAGACCTGCAAACACCAAGCATCGCTAGAGTATCATACATATACGTCAATTCTTGAGGTAGGTATCTATACCTAGATCATAGGTTGATGACGCTATAAAATAAAAAGTCATGGCCAATAATCATACACCGTGGATCCATGTAGTCATATCAACTATAGCATGCCCATCGAAATACACCGTGATCCGGTATGCGACAAATTTTGTAATCAAGACGACATAGCCAATTTAAACACAAATAATGTAAAGGATCTATGTGTCGCAAATAATATACATACTCCATCTTTAACCTCGATTATACGATAATATCCGTGGTCTTCAATCTCATCAATTAAAATAATTTAATCAATTACAATATATGTGTTGTCGAACATGGAAACCACTTGATTACCTACCACAAAGTATACCGGCACGCGCGGTGGAAATCACCATTAATGTCAATGACCCCAAGGTACTAGTGAAATAACTGCCCAACCGGTGAATAAAATGAGTTGATGTCGAATAATTGATGGAATCTTTCGATCAAGGATCAATGATGTAAATCCATTCGCCGAAAGTGCAGAAACTTGCCATTGAGGCATGCAAGCTCCAAGGTACTAAAAAGATTTCTAACTTAATCCCGATAATGTGCTGATGTCTATGCAAAAGACTCGTCAATAGAGGGCCTTCCTTGATGTGTATCCCCATCAGTGACACATGGAAGGCCGACACTGAATGAAGATACAACCGCAGATGGTCAATCTCAAAAGAGGTTTCAAAATGGACAACTCTTGAAAATATGGATGACACAACCAATGATTTAAGCAAAGATTGACTCAAAGACGACACACACAAAAACCTTGTAATTAAATCGAATGAGAGATAAATGAATTACCCAAACCAGCTTCAAATAATGAACATGGTGTCAAGTGTCTAAGGAGCAACACTTCATCACACTACCATAAAAACGAAATATATCCCTTTCCCAAATTTTCCCCACCATTACGGTAAGTACCTCTTTATTTTTATGAAGCTTGAATAGGATCAATAACATATGCTTGATATAAGCTCATCCTTCCTGGACGCAGTCCTCGAGTATTTTTAACGAACTCCTTAGTTGAGTGGTTCTCGGTCCCATCAATCAATAATGTTTCTATTTAACGAGTCCAAAGATAGCAAACCTCGGTTTTTCAAGATTATAGAGTTAGGAAAACACTCAAAAGAGAACAACTCTTCGCCTTTCGTATAATAATCCAACGAGACCTAAAAGCTGGTTGGAACTATCGCCGAGGATGCATAAGTTCAATATTTCTTAACGAGCGGAAAAATAGCAATATCGCCGCAATCTTTTCATGTTTAGGAGTCGTGAAAAGGGCTTAAAGTCAACTCCGGGGTTCCTTTTCTCAGATAACCGCATCAAGCCCTAAAAAGGGATAAAACAACACCTCACCGGTAGGTTTTGACAAGTGTTGGAACGGGTAAATACACTTGAGGTTTTCAAAACTAAAACCATAAAAACTCATAACCGCACACCGTAAATGCAAAAATTTGGATCCATAACTGCCCCGCGGAAGGACCAATAATCATTTTTTATTCATTCCAATATTAGCAATTAGATTAAAAATAGGCAATATAATGAACAAATAATAAAACCCATCTTTGAAAAGTAAAAAGTAAATATATCAAGTTACCAGTTCATTTTTACCATTTGTGTTTCCAAATTGCCAAAACAAACTAAAACCAATTTACCTCCCATCTCGAAATGCCTCGAGTTCCTGCATCAAAATCTCGAAATATCTCGATCAAACAAGTAAGTTTTCTTTAACTCTCTCTTGCTGTTCAACTTTAATACCTTTAAATGGTTAAAAGTTGATTTATGAGGGTTTTCATAAAGTCTCACGCTTCACCTGCTTCCAGTGGCTTTACGGACTGGCGAGGAGATACTTCTCATAGGAGAGCGAACTAATAAAGGCGGAAATTCCGCACTGTGTTTTAAGCTCTCCTGCGGAAAGCGCGGAACTAGATTTTTTGCTTAACGCTTTGCCACATGAATCCACTTTTTTTTTGATGGTTTAAGATCCTCACTATTCCCTTATGGTCTTTTGGCAGGTTAATTTAATTGCCACACCATGGTTCTTGAATGAGAGAACGCGAGCATGAGGATAAAAACAATGCCGAGAATCACCCAGCCTACACCGGTTCCCCTAAGGAATTGTGGGTCAAATTCTTCAGATACCGCATGAGAGCCTGGCACGCCCTGGTTGGAACATATCGCTCACATGGGGACCCCGAATAACAGTTTTCCGAAAGTGGGTATGCACATTGACCATGACATTGAGGATACGCATTCCTCACCGATTTATCACCACGACGGGATCATATATCACTTTGACTCCGGGCCGAGAGGTGGAAGAAAAATGAGTGAGTATGTTAGAGAGCACTGCGTGCCAGAGGTCGAGAGACGAGAGGGAAAAGTTACTATCTGGGGAGTGAGAGATATAACTCTTCGTACTATTCAGGGACCATTGCTCTGATGGCGGTAGCGCTTCACCACATGGCTCTACTGAGCTACTTTCAGTATGCTCTCAAGTGTCTTGAGCCTAGAGTATTGAATCGCGTTACGGAATTTGAAAAAAAAAGTGTACCACTAAAATGCAAAAGGACTTCAAACGCTTGGGCGGACCTCGATAGTTTCCTTCTTCAGAGAGAGATCCCAGTTGTACTCAAATTTTCGTGAGACTGGCAACCGGGTCCTAGGGAACCACGATGCTTCGTTATGCCAGCTATGACGAGGCATGTGACAGACCATCACAACATGACGACGTTTTTCCCGGATTGGCTCCAACCGTGGCGTGGTTGAGGACGCCTATGCAGTCTCGATTTCCGAGAGATCCTCGACCGCCTTCCCGAGGTTCATGGGGAAACTTTGGTAAGAAGGTCACCATCTTTTGAGTTTTGAAAAGTTTTGCATTTTAATTTTAAATGTTTTTTGGGTTTATTGCATCGTCGAAGACTAACATAAAATATATTGATAATTACTGCATGTTGGAGCACACGCACTAGCCGGAGTTTTCCTCCTGCATACGCGGTGAGAAACGATAGTTCCGCCTCAAAGATGTCATAGGATTATCTTAATCGCATAAAGAAAATCTAGAGGGGTTGATGCATGACATTCCGGACATGTCCTTAGATGACGTCCAACAGAATGATCAATATACTGCGGAGTCCCTCGCTCTATGGGACGCTTGTTGTGGTGCTAGACTCTAGTGTGCTATCGTGGAACATCATTACGTCATGATATCAAGATAGAAGCCGTGGGTCATTTTTGATCTTTTGGTTCGACGATTTTGTAACAAACACTTTGATCGACATATATGTACATGATCATACCGCCATTTTACATTTCAGTATGTGTTTGATTTATAAATGGTTCAAATGTATGTCTAATACATAATTATCCATTGCATTTGTTAATGTATTAAGATTTCTTGAATGTGTTGATATTCAATGTAATCAAAATTTTTTTCCACAGGCTAATTCGCAAATAAACTCTTAATAATGTAGGACTTCTAATAGAATAGACATTACTTAGTTGTAGCACCACTAGTCGCGAGTCAAGTCGCACAACCAAACAACTAATCCCAAGAGAGATAGCATCACCAATAACTCAATAACGGCGATACTGCTATGTTGTTGGTTGTCACTCTAAACATACACCCCTGTGAGAGAGAAATAAGTTCATTCGCTAGCATAGATTACCCAGTGCCAGGCTAGGTTCGAAGTAATTAGCTTACTAGCCGCCGCCGGCCAACATAAGGTAGCTAAAAATCTCATATCTGATAATCAAAACACAACGTAATCTTAAGGGTAAAAACCAAATATCGCCAAACGGAAAGCTTAAAAAATAATCGTTAATACACTCAAGATGATACATAAAAATACAAGTGTGTGTTATGCACAAATGACTCATGCATAATATTTTCTTCAAGTATAACCCATTTCGTTCACTTAAAGGTATCCCATCATAATCTATTAGGCCTAGTATGCCCCTTGGTCAAAACTTGCTAACAATATAAGGCCCACACAACATTGGTTCAAATTCTGTCACCTTAAGATCGTGCCTTTGTCTCTTCGTCTATATAAAGAACAAGGTCTCTTCGAAAAAGATTAATGGTTTAACATGCTTGTCATAATCGCGCTCTTTGGCACCCCGTTTTTCCGGCTTCGACACAAGGTAGTATCATTTTGGCCGAAGCCTTTGCCTAATCACCGCGATTAGATACAATAGACGCTCTTCCTCACAGAAGTATTCGGTAAAAGTTCTAAGGCTAATTTCGCGATGAATTCTCGTGATTCATGGGTAGAATGGCTTCCATACCATATACTAAACTAAAAGGTAAATCCGGTATGCATTTAATCATGTCCTATACGTTTCATAATGCCAAAATAACATCGTGCCAGGAATTTTATGGATTCCTATCATCCGGGTTTAATCATAGTGATGAGAACTTTGTTAATGGCTTCAACTTGGCCATTAGATCGTGGATAATAAGGCGTTGAGCTACCATGGCGAAGGCCCAACTTCTCACACAATTCGCATCATGTTATTATTTTCGAAAATGACCACGGATCAAAGGACTATAACCGGAGAACACCAAAGTTTGTGCAATGACATGGTTAAAGATATAGGCGCTGCGCCCTTCCCAAGATAGTCGCACGCCTTCGCCCATTTCAGAAATTAACTAAATCAGCCTACGAGAATATATCCATGCCTTCCATCGAAAGGAGGTGATGTCATGAAGTCAATGCCCCATTATTTAATGGACCTACTCGAGACTACAGGTTGAAGTGGAGCAGGGTGTGACCAATCTTTTGATTATAGGCCATTCGGCAATTTATGAGACACTTTTGAACAACAGTGATGCAATCTTAAATAACGAATAAAAGTATCCTCGACGCGAAAATTTTCTCGAAAGAGTTATCTACATATGATCACGGTTACGCCCGAGTGATAATCATTCAAAGCTCTCTCGGCTTCATTAAAGGTCAAACAACGCCGAAAACACCGAATCAACACCTCGACGATAAAGAGCATTGGTCGAATAATGTAATTACGGGTTTGATAACGAACACGACGTCGTTAAGCACTGGACAACTCAGGCCGGATAGTTTGAGTTTGGAGATAGATAGATGATATCTCCATACCAAATATCATTGGTAATACGAGGAAAAAGGGACTGCCGGTAACGTAATCACTGCCACGCTTTCCGTTGTAGTGTGTGGAAAGTCACAAATCAACTCAAAGAAAACTATAGAGACTCTTCGATGTGGCTCGACTCAAACTCCAAATCGAACTCCGAGAATAACTATCCATTTAGAGTAATTTCCCACCAACAATTGTCGAGTAAGTATATGTTGCATGGGGTTGCAATCGAAAATGAGTATGGTTCTGCGTAATAGGATTTAGTGATGAAAACGTTGAATAACCTAAACAACTGCCAAGGCTAGTTTCTCAACATGTTGGTATTTAATCTCCGTGGAAGTCAAACTGACCGTAATAGATAACATGTTCATCATGGGCATCATCCTCCCGAACGAGAACCATACCAATGGTATACTCGCATCGCTAAATAAAGAAAGTAGTCTCATCAGAATCCGGAGGAAAAGAAGAGGAGCTTGAGTAAGGACAACTTCAATGCTTCAAAGGTATCATTGGCATCTTTATCCCAGAAAAAACTCAGAACCTTCAACGACGGTGAAACCACGTAGTAATCTCTCGATAATTCGATGAACTCACGAAGAAAGTTTTCTTCCCCGCAAATCCCTTTGTGTAACTGGCGAAAGTGGAAGGAGGAGGGAGATTATGAATCACCTCAACCTTAATAGGACCCACCCAGATCCCATGGCGTGAAAAAATAAGGAGGACTACGATTCTACGCAAAAAAACGCATTTATGCGGGTTTAATCGAACACGGTAGAATCTACAACGAACGAAAATGGCTCGAGATGTAGAGGATGATCAACCCGACGTAAAGAATGAGCAGCAGGCAAATCGTCCAAATATAAGAACGATATGTTTGATATCGTGGAAAGAAAAATACATGGCCTGTTGAAAAGTTGCTCCAGCGTTCTTCAGGCTAAAAGGCATATTACGATAAGAAAATATGCCCCATGAAAAGATAAAATTGGTTTTATGTTGGTCTTCGGGAGCTATATTGATTTGATCATAGCCGGAAAATCCATCCATAAGAGAAGATTTCTCATCAGCTTCAAGACAACCATCGATAACTGACTGATTTAAAGGGGCTCCAAAATTTGTCTTTTAGACAAGCTTTGTTAATATCTCCATAATCCACACAAACGCCGGTCATTACCACCTTTTATTGATCGGGCATTAAAGGTTTGAAACCCACTGCCAAGGCCATCGGGTAACAAAACCGGCTTTGGCAATTTTTCAACCTCGCTTAATGATGCGTATTTACGTGGATGAACAGGTATGGACGCCGGTCAACGGTTTGGCCTGCAGGCTGTCTGATTTCCATGAACTACAATCGAGGGCTCGAATATTTCCGCATTTCCTCGTGAATCAGCAAAATATCTAAATTCTTTGAACAATTACGTGTAAGCAGTGATTTCGGCCGGTGAACACGAGGCTGAAGATAAACATTCTCGACGATCCCAGTTTTCACCAAAATATCTATGGGTATCGAGGTGAATGTTTTCCGTTCCCTTCAATGAACACATCCGTGATGATCCGCAGGAGAACGGTTGTGAATAACAAAGAATCCGGGCCGACCTGAGTCGAAGTCGCTGGTAATTCTCAAGAGTTCCACGGGTCAGAATATGGAACGATGATTTCCATCGCCCCAAGGGGTGTCATCCAAGACGACATGATCATCTCGTCGGTTAGAAAGACAACACGAAAAGGATCAGAGACAACTCGCAAGAAGAAAAGGATGGGGCTGCCGATTGAATAGCTTGGTAAGCGACTCAACCGGACTTAATCTTTATAACGTCGTATCAAAACTTAACATGATCCTGTGATCGTGGTACTATCCATGGGTCGTCAGACACAGGACGTTCGCGAGATATGGTAGAAATCATGTTAATGGATGCAACTGACGAAGTTAGGAATATTGGGTGGAGGCAGGAAAGTACCCATTAATCCACGACCTTTAAAGACCACTAACATTCTTATAACCCTGAGGGGTGTTTGCAGTGAACGGTACATTGCCTGTACGTGTATCAGTATTGAAGAAGGCAATTTGATCGACCGTGACCACTTTTTCTTCATGAGGAAAACGTAGAACATGAAACAAGGTGGATACTACAGCACGCATAGAATCGATCCAACTTCGTCCAAGTAGAAGATTATAGTCCAAGGGAGTATCAAAACTTCCACTTCTATCCGGACGGTCTTGCCTGCAAGAGTAACAGGCAACGACGGAAAAAACACCATAAGGTTTAAAAACCAGAGCCATTGAAGTCTCGCAAAGTGTTTAGTGACTCCTAAGCATGAGAGCCAATGGCTTCTTCCAGCCATGAAAAGCACATGACTACCTGTGTGGAGGCACCTTCATCAACAACCGTCCGACAAATGCCTTTGCCTGCAACAACAACTTGTATTTGAATGTGAAGTCGCCAGCTGCAATCCCTGGATATGCTCGGTTACATCAAAGACGATTAAATTCTCATCGGGAGGATCGATTCCACCTATGGATTTCAATAGTGCCTTCCGTTGAGTAGGGAAACTTTTAAGGACTTCAAGAGCTGACATTTCTTATGGTGCTTGGGCCAGATCTTTTACAATGCTGTAGTTCTGAGCTGTACGTGCATGAGGATTGAATGCTCGACTTTTGCATCCACACCCTTGGGGGTGGTCGATAATCAGATTGGCGTTTGGTCTGAGATTTAGAGGACCATTTGTAGATGGATTCCGTGGAGCGGTTGAAACTAAATCAGGGGTGTGTTGTCAACCTTCTCTTGGAAGAAGAATAGTCTTTGGAGCGAGTAGCAAGTGAAACAGTGACTTTTCGCGAATCACCAGTACACAATAAAACATAAGATTGATTGGATGTAGACTCAGATGGTTGGTCGTGGATGACAAACGAAGCCCGCTATTGAGACGAAGGGTTGAGACAAGATCACTGAGTAGAAAAGATTTTGGGTGTGGATTGAAGGAACTTATGAAACCTTCTACTCCAGCGGTCTCGGACAATCCTTGGTGTAGTGACCATCATTACACATAAGGAAAGGATAACGTGGCTTGAGTTTATCCCGATCATCAACATGAGTATTCTTTGGCTGCTCTGTTTGATTATTATTATTTCTCTCCTTATTCTTGCTTCTCCCCTTCTTGGATTTATTCTTCATCGGTAGGGTGTGGATTTCGAACGCATGCTCACTACGGGTTTCCACAAGGAGGAGCAAGAGACTCGAGCATTCAACATTAGAAGGATTGGCTTTGGGTTACCAGAGACACGCAATGTGAATGGCTTGAGGGTCCTAATCACACCATCACCAAGGTAGAAGCAACTCGAGCAAGAGAAGCGTCAGAAGTTCCAGACCCAGGTAACCGTGAAGTGTCGGCATAAAGTGCCCGCTTGAGAATAGACAAGATCTAAAAACTGAGCCCGACTTATAGCCTTCTCTTCGGTAATTAAACACCCTACCATGTGTGCAATGTCTTTTCCAATTTTGTAAACAAAATTGGAAAATGATTTTGTAAACCATTCAAACAAGAATCGATCGGAAGCCTAAGCTTATCAGACGTCTCCTCCACGCCACTCATGGATGTGATCGTAAATATGAGTTTGAACTTTGGTTTGTTTAAAGGAGGTTAAAACTTCATTCCTCAGATCGTAATGACCCGTGAACCGTACGCGTGAGAAAGGCCAGTGGCAAGAGCAAGCAGTCCGAAAGAATCCGTGGTAATTAATGTACCACTTTCGCGCTAAAGACTTTAGCGGGTGCGCTGAAAGACGTAATCTAATGGAGTCAGCCATCAATGAGTTAGATCTACACTACAGATGGAAAGTCATGACGTGATTATTCGTCCCTCTCCATTTCCATCAATTTCTAGATGTCCCATGGAAGCTTATGAATAAAGTGTGCCATTGGGAGAGCGATTTCCACAGGATCATTCAGGATCCTAGTTAAATCTGGCAAATCCAGAGTGTCAAGAAAAGGTAATTTCCGATTCACCTAAGGGTACTGGTGAATTTGGGGAGGGAGTCCCATAGGTAGACTAGTGGGACCATAAGATTTTTTCATATAATGTGAAGATCCATGCATATTCGGTTGTGGTTGGATAGGGTAGTAGCCCCAAGGGTTTTGACCTTGAGTCTGAGTATTGACTTGAGGTTGAGTAGTCTGAGCTGAATCCCAAATAGGATTAGTCACTCCCGGATACGGTCAGTCTTGGGTAGGGACAACTTGTTGCCCCTCAGTCATTCTCGCCAGCAAGGTTTTATGTAGTTGAGTCCAATATTGGGCCAATGCCGGAGGAATATTCTGTTCTAAAGGTGAATTTGGTCCCCCTATTAAAGGGATGTTTCCACCCGGAATTGAGTGCCAACCGGAGGTTGTGTAGTCACCATGGTTTGTCCGAATGTTAATCCTAGTGGTACTAAACCATCCGCTGCACCTAATGTCCAACAGGAAATTGGACATTAGAAGCAACGGTCGGTATAGTACCACTAGGATTAACAATGCCGGAAATCGAGGTAGAGTCGGATGAACTCGGTGAATGGATGCCTGTGAAACCGAGACCACCTCGGCTAGAACCAAAGAAAGAGTTTAGAGGTATGAATGGTGAACATTCAATCCAGGATTCAAAGCTCGGGTAAACTGTGGGGTAAATTGGATTAAGCACGGAGTTCTCTGGGTATTTATTCGTGGGCAAGAGTGGTTGCCTGTATCCCGGTTTGAACATTGGTTGTGTTCGCAAGATGAGCCATCTCAGAGTGTAGCACGACAAGAACCTGCTTGGTCAGGAGATTTACAAACAAAACTCGATGTAAATCTCATGACCAAGCAGGATCTTGTCGTACTACACTCTGAGAAGGCCCAACAGCTGACTCAGGAGGTGGAAGATCGCCACTAGAAAGATGAAATTGCCCTTCAGGTCTTTCACCACGACGCATGCTGTAATCCTCTATAGTATCATCAATTCTAGGATTTTCAATCACTACCACTGGAGGTGGTAAAAATTCTGGACGCCACTGCGGTCCAATGCAGATAAAGCGAACAAGAGGGATTTACCCGGACGAGCGAATCGTAAGGTGCCTCGTGCGTCCCGATGTATCCAAGCTTTCCTGGATGTTCGAGACAAACTCGTATCCACGCGGGAACGCCACGCGTATACTTGTAAGCAATTATCCAACTCCCCAACTAAACTTATAATAACCGTGAGAATCAAAACAGCACACCCTAGTAAAACAAAATCTAGAAGCAATCACCAAGCAAACAATATCTTCTACTCGTCACTAGTTGGCGATGAATCCAACATCGCAACAATGACGAGAAGGGCGTACATTGTGGAAAAGTTACGTTGATCAATTCGCTTAATCGTGATTTACCGGTGCAAGCTTCCAGTTGTAGCAATTGGATTTACCCTCCAAGGTGCCCGAGGGAGTTTGGCCAACGCCGATTCCAAGTACCATGAAGACATTCCTTCAATACCACCTCCGGTAAGTACTAGAGAAAAAGGCCACTATGATACCACGCATTACCAAAGACGCCTTCGGGAACAATGCTATCCCATCCACACGCAAGGTATCGAGTCTCGAATCAACTCAAAAGGCTTCACGCAATTGTGGATTTACTTCCTAGCGACTCCCCGTGAATATCGCAATCTCTACAATCGAGGCCAACAAAGTTGTGTTAGTATCTCGCCAACAATTAATGCTAATTCCATTGACCCTTGTGTTAGAAGGGTTTCACAGGACAATATACTAACAGAATTTTACACTTCCTATTCTCAAGATAATAATGTATGTTTCGGAAATTTTGGAGAGTGTTTTCACTTCTACTCCTGAAGCACTAGCTCTAGCTTACATGTTAACAAAAGAGCCCTAGAAAAGAGTTACTAGATCAATTTATTATTACTTAAGGATTTTAATTATCAAGTATTACTCCAGTAATCTAAAGTGAAACTCGGCGACGCGCAGACTGACCTAATCAATGCAAGGATATGAATAAACGCAATCTTTTCGCTCATTGAATCCTAATTATGGGAGAGAAGACGATTTCCAATTCCAATGCAAACACTACAATGTATATGCCATTTCTCACTTTCCTTTTAAATCAATGCAAATAATCAACTATCAATGAAACTTCTCTTAAATATCCTTCCAAAACTTCAAATCTCTTAAGTTCTACAATTTTGATTTTCAAAGTTTGCAACAAAAGCAAAAGCACAAGACTTGAAAGAAAACAAAGTTCACTTTCCGCTAACTTCGATAACAAAGAAAAGAAAATCAATCATTAATACTAATCAATGAAAAACCCAAATAAAACTTTCTTCAATGATAGTAAAAACACAAAACAAACTAAGGAGCCTCAACGAAAATTGTTCTTTGAAGCAACAATCAATCAAGAAACACTAAAATCCTGACTCTCAATCAATCACTCACCTTTAACCAACATGACATAATCAACTCGCAGAATAATGAGAAGAGAAGAAAATGCAAACAAAAGATAAAGAACGAAAAGTCAAGGAATCAAACAATAACAGTTCAAAAACCCTAGGATTAGATCTAGAGGTAAATTTACAATGGCGCAACCACGAAATGATAGGTCAAAAGACCAATCAACTCATCGAAAGCTATTGGACAAACCAAAACTTGAAATCAAAAATTTCAAAAACTTTCCGCTAGAGAGCCTGGAGCGTAAAGGCGGATCTATATACTCTGGCCTACTTCGAGTGCAGACTTCAGACGTTAATACAGCGATCGGATCGACATATCGAAGTGCGGAACAGACTTTCCGCAGACTGTCATTGGGTACAGTGCGGAAACCTCTTAAAATATGGAAAAATTTTCAAAATCAAGTACAATCCAAAATGGATGAGTAACGCAGAAGGTGTCTCAGGATATCCCGAGGACTCAAAAGTTTACAAATCAAAAGAAAAAAGGCAATACGAGCAAATGGCCACAAAGAATCAGAAACCAAAAAATAACTAAGGGAACTTCCAAAGGAGCTGCCAATTTGTTCACATAAATTCGCGAGTGCTGACACGTGACTAATTTCCACAGATCCACCCGATCCGAACAAACCGTACAGAATACTACTCTTTTCCTAGTTTTAGAGTGTTGAATGACAAGAGAGGAAGAATGATATACTCTCTACTTGTAAATGCTTTTCCTTATCTCTCAAGTGGTTCCTCGCCTCATTTATGCTCTTGCGTCGCTCAATCACAACAACACAAACCAAAAACAAAAAAAGCATTAATAATATGTTCAAAATCCCAACCTATATATTTCGTGATAAATGAATCATGTAATAAGATGAGACATCATCATTATGGGAAAGGGACATATTCATGTATTATAATAAATGAAAGAAAAATGATACAACCCGAGCCTGATGTCGTAGATCCTTTCAATGGCTTCTAGCTTTGACACACACACATTTGCTCCCATGCATGAATAACTTCCACTACTTGTGATAACCTTTTGTGGTCATTTCTATTTACGCAAAGATCAACTCTCCATACACAATAGTCTACCACCTCCAATATCTTACTCTTTATAATTTGCTACTAACCATTCCAACGAATCATCCCTTCAATATATAGGAGTAGATTGATTAGTTACTTGGATAAGAAATAATCCCAAGATATCCGAGATCTATTAATTCTCAGAACTATCTCGAATCTAACTCACCTTTTCTAGAAGACTCAAGAAGGATCGAGGAACTTCTATCCGCATTTTCCATTAAGAATCATTTCCAAGACTTCTACTCATTGACATAGTATGGAAGGTCCTACAATGACTGGTTCACCAAGGAAATAAGGAATTTCCTGTTAGACAATATATATGCAGCTGTGACTGCCCCCAAAAGAGTGATTTGAGAACCCCATAAGTGTAACTTTCTTCTTCATGAAAATGATCTTAAAGAAGAGCCAGATCTTCTATCACCATGTCATTTATCATGTCATCATCTTGATAACCAAAAATGAGGATAACAAAGTCTCCTCCTCCAACTCCAAACTTATCTATTGACATGTAAGGCTAGGTCGATTATGGTTCCTGGAAGGAAAATGGGTCAAAAAGAAGTTCTCTAAAATCTCAAATAGGAAGGAAATTGATACCTTGTCCCCAGTATGGTCGCCAATCTGTTGTTTTTGTTTCGTCACTTGGGTGAGAAAAACAAGGGAACTTACAAGTCTAGTTGGGCCTGCTAGACAAGACAGAGGTTAGTGCATGAGTTAGATAATCCAAGCACATGAAATAAATAAGCAAATAAACTAAAAACAACTAAGGAAATAAAACTAGAATGCATAAGAAACTTTGAACCAAAAATCAATCAACCAAATGACCAAGATTATGCCACCAATGGATAACTATATTAGTTGGAAAAACATTGTAGATAAATGAGGACTTATGGATCTCCTATTCCTCCTTGGGAGGGCTCTTGAGTTCCCTATTGGAGATATCTTCTTACAATGATAAACAAGAAAGAAAATGGTGAAGAAATCCAAGCCTATTCCCTCAAGAGGTGAGTGGAATGGCCTATTGGAATGTTGTTAGAATGCTCCAAAAAGAAAAGAGGATTATTGAGGTAGGATTTAGGCAACATAACAATACTATGAGATTCCTATATTCTTAGTGCACCCATGGCCTCCATTTATAGCATGTCTTTGAGGAAATATCCAACTGGTTCTTAGTGTGAACAAGGGGCCCTTTAGGGCAACCTTTGGTCTTTGACCAACCCCCCATTCGGATTCATCTTGGATTTGAGGGTCAAATCAAGTTGGGAACTAGTCCATAAGTGGTTGAGGGTTCGACAAGAACCATAAGAGAGTCATTCATAGGAGTGTGCAACGTTTCTCATACACGATCATGCATATGGTTCATTGTGCGCTCTTCGGGCTTCTTTGGCCTGGGCACTGTCAATGCACTTCCTTTAGTTATTAAGCGCATGTCAATATTTTGCCAGTTGTATAGTTTTTTCCTCTTAGAAATGTATTTTTGTTGCTGCAAATGAACTAATAGGTGTTGGTAGTGTTGTGTTTCTGTAACCATTTGCACGCAATGTTGCAGATGAAATTTCGGTGATAACAGTTATGATTATGAGATTATCTGCAAGAAGGGAAAGGAGAACACAGTGGTTGAATTCTTATCTAGGAAATATGAGGAAGGGTCCCTATTTGTCTTATCCTACTAGTGCAATATTGGATTGTAGAGGCCAGCCAAGAATGGTTGGATAATTAAAAGGTTGTTCAAATCATCCAACAACTAAAGGATGACATGAACCCTCCTATTGGCTATACTTGGTAGCATGAAACCTTGAGGTATACATGGTGTATTGTTTTGGTGTATAACTCTTATTTAAAATAAATGGTGTTTGTTGAATCACTTTCCTCTCCCATCATAGGTCACTTTATCTTTCATAAACATATGAAAGGAATAAACATTAATTCTTTTGGAACAACATAAAAATTATCATTCATACATTTGTAGCTAAATGTGGCATGTATCAAAGGAACAAGGGTAAAATAGTGAAGACCTGTGGGGAATTACAACCTCTACCCATCCTTGTAAATAGATAGCCTGGAATTCCATGTATTTTATCATTGATGTTCCTAAAGGAAATAACAAATCTATCCTCGTGGTGGTAATTGAAAACCTTTGTAGATATGCTCACTTTTGTGCATCACATCACTAATTTAATCCATCCAAAACTATACAAGTCTTCATGGATCATATTTTTAAATTACATGGCATGCTTAATTCCATTATGACAAATTGTGATCCTACCTTCACTATAAAATTTTGGCACGAGTTGTCTAAAATACAAGGAACCCAGTTAAAAATGAGCATGGCTTATCATCCCCAAACAATTGGTCAAATACAAGTGGTCAATAAATGCCTCAAAAATTATTTGGGATGTTTTACATAAGATTAATAGGGCTAGTAAGTTCAATGGATACCTCTTATAGAATGGTGGTACATACCACCTATCATGATGCTCCAAATAAGTTAAGTAAAGCCACATAACCAAATCATATGTCCATGTCTCCATAATGACTATATTAATATCTATATATACATGTCCTCATATATTTCACACTTGGAACATGTCAGGAAATGAGAGACACTTCCACACTAAACCTAGCAGAGGAGAAGAATAATTTAATCAACAACATAAATGACAAAGAAATCACACAGTACATAGATATTTTACCCTGGAAACCCAAACCAGGAAAACCAACATTCCTTGAGCGTTTTTCTCTCTTGTTGACTTATTCAATTTGAATAAAATGTTACATGTCTAACCTTGGTCCACACCTAAGACACAATCGACATCATACCCTCTTGCATGTGAAATAACAACCCTGTATCCAATTTTTCTTACATCTACATGACCAAAAACCTACATCTAATATTTCTCTAAAGACATTTAGTCATTCATTCGCTCATTCATAAGCCTTTACAACCTTACAACACGCCTATTTATAGGATTTACAACACAAAAAACCCTAAATACTTGGCGCCCAAAAATGGTTACAGATCCATGTAGATCATTGGCTACAAATATCGCAAATCTCGAGATTTTGTTATAGTCGAATCCAAGTTGTATTCAGTCGACTACCATATGGCCATCATTCGCTCTTTAATCAGTCACCACACGTCATCCTATTGAACTCATGTTGGTTGACCCCTTTGACTTATTGTCGATGCCTTTACCATGTCGAACTGCATCAATCTTCGACTTCGACTTTACCCGATCGACCAACCTCTACCTTCGACTTGTTATCGATCCACCTCCACTTTGACCTTCAGTCGATTCACCTCAACTAGAATTTCACTCCAAATAATATAACAACCCAACATTCTCCCACTTATTTTCTTCTTTGCTGAAATAACAGATTCTTGAACTTTCATTCACAAACCCAGGGCATCAATTCCCATTGCCTCTCTACACCAAGAGAACTTTACAACACTTATAGAATTGGTCAACGATTTTGCTATGTTTTCCAACATGTATACTTTCTCCAATGGCACCATGTTAATTTCCACCATGTCTCTTATGAAATGGTATTGTAAATCAATGTGATTAGTCTTCGAATGATAAGTAGGGTTCTTTTCCAGAAATATTGAGCCTTGACAGTTGCAACTTATCTTCATAACTCTCTTCTCAAACCTGATTCTTGAACACATCCTTTGCAACCATACTGTTTCTTTGCTTCCATGAGCGGTTGCAATGTATTCATCTTATGTTGTTGACAAGGCTACTACTGCATGTCGCTTACTCATCTAGCTTATTGATCCACTGAACATCTTCAAAACATATCCATTAGTCGACCTCCGTCGATCCAAATCTCCAACCCAGTTAGCATCAATAAATCCATGTACATTTAATTTACCATTGTCACCTCCAGGTATTCCTTGGTAGCATATAGCATAGTCTTTTTTACCACACAAATATCTGAATACTCTCTTGACAACAGTCTAGTGCTCCTTTCTAGGTGTTGACAAGTATCTTCTCAATGCTCCCACTACATGGGAAATGTTTGTTCAAGTGCAAACCATCACATACATTAGACTACCGACAACACTTGCATAGGGAACATGTGTTATGTCCTCTATTTATTACTATGTCTTTGGACACTATTCAACAGTAAGCCTTGCTCCCATAGGAATTGACACCTTCATTTGTTTTCAATCCTATATGTTGAACCGTTTCAGAACAATTTCAATATACTTCATCTAATTCAACTAGAGTTTTCCAGTGGCTTGATCTCTCTTAATCTCCATTCCTAGAATGAAGTTAACTGAATCGAGATCCTTTATGTAAAACTTGGAGTATAGCTACTTCATCACCTCATTTATTGTGTCCATGTTGTTTCCAATCAGAAACATGTCAACGACATACAAAGCTACATATATGAAATGCCCACCTTCTTCCTTGGAATATATGTAGTGATCAACTTTGCTTCTCACAAATCCAAAACAAAGGATGTATGTTTCTAACTTATGGTACCACATCCTTGGTGATTTCTTAAATCTGTGGAGGGATCTTTTCAGTTTGCACACCAACTCTTTCTTACACTTTACTACAAATCCTTCAGGTTGTTTCATGTAGATTTGTTCTTCTAGGTCCCCATGTAGGAATGATGTCTTCACATCCATTTGTTTTATTTCCAGATCGAATGTTGTAGCCAGAGACATTATTACTCTAATGGAAGTTAGTTTTTCAACATGGGAAAAAATATCACCGAAGTCAACTCCCTCGACTTGGGAATAACCTTTCACTACAAGTGGAGACTTGAACTTCTCGACTTGTCCTGCGACATTCATCTTCTTCTTGAATACACGTTTTCTACCGATGGGATTTCTTCCACTAGGTAACTTTACTAAATCCCATGTCTCATTCTTGTGCAAGGATTCCATCTCTTCGACCATGATGTCCTTATAGAGTTTACCCTCTACTGAGTCGACTACCTCAGTGACCGTCTTTGGCTCATCGTCGATAGAAGTTAACACAAATGTGGAACGAAAGTCGGGTGGACTATACCTTTTGACTGGTTTTCTTACACTTTCTGACATCCCTACCACTTAATTATGTTGCTCCACCTCTTCCTCAGATTCAATCGACTCATCTTAGTCATATTCTTTGTTCATTAGTTCAAACCGCACCATCTCGGGATTATTCTCGGTCTAAGCAACTTCTTCAAACTCGGACTTACCTTTGACTTCTCTGAAGGCCACATCTTGACTATACAATATTCTCTTTGATGTAGGATCCTAGATCTTATATCTTTCCATTCCTTCTTTATATCTAATGAAAATACATTTGTCTGCCTTCTTGTCCAGCTTTCTCCTCTTCTCCTTGGGAACGTGCACAAATTCATCAAATCCAAACACTTTGAGATGTGAAACCTAAGGATTCTTACCTAACCATACCTCGTGTGGAGTCGTGTCGACTAGCGCCAATGAAGGAGACATATTCACCAGATATCTTGCAGTGTCGAATGCCTCTACCCAAAATTCTTGTGCAAGCCCATCACCATTGAGCATGCTCCTTGCCTTATCAATCAGCATTTTTTTCACTGTCTTGCCAACTCCATTTTTTTGTGGGGTATATGGTATGGTATTTTGGCATGCTATGCCACACTGCATATAGAACTGATCAAATTCTTTTCCAAATAATTCACCACCATTGTCAGTTATCAGCACCTTAATCTTCTTATCTGTCTGGTTTTCTACAAGAGCTTTAAACTCTTTAAATTTATAGAAAACCTATGATTTCTTCATTAGGAAATATATCCATGTCTTCCTAGAAACATTATCTATGAAGGAGACATAATACAGGGATCCACCAAGTGAAGAAATTGTAACCGGTCCAAACACATCACTATGAGCTAGTGCTAGAATCCCATTTTCCCTTGTCGCTCCATATGGGAACCTCACCCGACTTTGTTTTCCATATATGCAATGTTCACAGAATTCTACTTCTAAACCAAATTTAGGAACACCTTCGACCATAGTTTTGGTGTGCATAGGTCAAAGTCCTTTTTCTCCAATGCGTCCCATCCTCTCATGCAATAGCATGGTCGAGTCGATTTATCATGTCTTGTCGAGTTGGTTTATGTTGACTCAACCCGAGTGAGTTCGAGCTGAGTTGAATTCGATTCAACTTCGGGAGCAACAATGTTGTTGCATCCATTCAAGTCGACATTCACTAACAACTTGTATAGGGTTCCGATCTTAAATCCTTTCATTAATACCATCGCACCTCTAACCATATTGCACGAATCCTTCTGAAATAGAGTGTGTACCCCAACATCACTCATCTTACTGACATATATCAGATTTATTTCCAAACTTGGAATGTGTAGCACACCTAGAAGGGTTTTTTTCCTCCCATCATGCAGTATCAATCGAAATCCTCCTTGTTCGACAATTTTGGTTTTTGAGTCATCCCCCAAGAACACATCACCTCTATCATATCATTCATACCCGCAGAACCATTCTCTATGTGGTGTCATATGATAGGATGCTCCTGAGTCGATCAACCAAACACCTTGATCCGAATGTATAATGGTCAAAGCCACATACACATAACCTCCCTTATCTGGGGTTGTCTTTCTCTCAGTCTATTACTTCTCATCGGATCCCATACTAACTTTCATCGCCCTCGACTTATAGTCCTTTTTGTAATTCCCAAATTTACCACATTTCTAGCATCTTCTTGTTGACTGAACCGGGGATTTATATCTACCCTTCTAGTTAGACTTTCTACCATATAATTTGCCTTTATCTCTTTCAATTAGTTGACCTCTTGGCACTAAAGCATCTTTGGTCGATCCTTCCATGTTATTTCTTCGCATTTCTTTTGACAGTAGAGAAGAAACCACGTCTTTTAGTGCTAGTGTGGTTGTAT
Organism: Picea sitchensis; assembly: GCA_010110895.2. Classification (NCBI taxonomy): domain Eukaryota; kingdom Viridiplantae; phylum Streptophyta; class Pinopsida; order Pinales; family Pinaceae; genus Picea; species Picea sitchensis. The sequence goes on along the minus strand of SNQJ01S0007442.1, from coordinate 30,103 downwards.
TACTCCCTATAGCCAGCATTCACTCCAAGAGCGCACCAACAAGCCCTAGCTATTGGCCCTTTCAAAAACACCTACGAAGCAGATGTAGTCTCACCCGAAGCAGCTAAGAGGGGGGGTTGTAGGATAGACATGTCTACAACCAGGGTAATATCAAGTGGAACTAATACAACAATAATGCAACATTCATATATCTCTCATCAGCTAGATCTACTCTACACAGCTATAAATCTGATCTAACACAATAATACAAATAACAGTATAACAATGACAAAGATCTAGGCATCAATCACACATACGACACAAAATATACGTGGTTCACCCTCTCTCTAGGGATACGTCCAAAGAACTGTGCTTATGATATATTAAGATAAAGATTACAGTTATGATCTGCTCTCTTAGTCATCAAATCTTCTCTCTTGTTCTCTATGTCTCCCACCTTCTTGTGCACCCAACTACAAGACTTGATCTTCGCACACAACTGAAGATCTTACAGTACTAGAAGGTTGTCACTCTCAACACTCCTCTCTCTAACAGTACAATAATCTCCCAACCAACAACAATCAGTATCAATACCCAACACTAGTACCGACCCGAACTAGGTCCTCTCGACCTCTATTTATACATTATAGTCCCTCACTGACAGCCTTATGTCAAAACCTAGGTTTCAAAACCCTAATTACCCAAAACCCTAGGTGTCTAAAACCCTAGGTCAACTTGACCCACCTTTTCAGGGCTTCGCCAGCCTATCTTTCCTCCCTTCTCATGTGGTGCTCCAAATCATCCAATGGTGGCTTTCTCTGCTTGTTGATTTGTCCTCTATCCATCTTCCTTGTTGATCTATCATCCTCAATCTCCTCATCCAATGGCTTTCTTTTCCATACTTCGCTCCGTCTTTTCTTCTCTTTTGCTTACTTCGACCTAGTGACAGTCACTGTGTCTCCCGCGCAGTTCGTGTTTGACCTTTTCTTCCTTGATCTTTGCTTCCTTCCATAACCAAGGGCCAATAGGTCCCCAACACTCACCTGTGACTCATCCTGAGGCACTTCATATCTGATCCTTTCGTTTCACTTCGACTTTGGACTGTGCAGTGCAGCCTTTTCTTTCTGCTTTATGCCTCCTTCCCATCCTTGTGCAAACTATTTTTTCTGTGTCTGGTACCCAGTTTCAACTACACCTAGTACCTAGACCCTTTTCTCCTTACTTTTACTGAGATCTGGGAGGTATTTGGTTGTCATAATACAACTTCAGTCGACTCCCATTCACTAATCCTTCTTTCCATTCTCCCTTCTATGCCTTCATCTACGCATCTCCTCCTTCTGTAACATAGGAGATCTGATATGGTCCAAGCCAATGCATTATGAACTTCCCTAGATGTCTTATAAATTTATTGTCATACACCAGTACTAAATCACCTTGCTTAAATGCCTCCTTCTTGATGTGTCTGTCATGATAGGCCTTCTCTCTTTCCTTCTGTACTTGCTGATGGAATCATGCAATAAATCTATATTCTTCTAGTTCAACCAGCTGGGCAAGCCTCTCACAAATAGCACCAGTATCATCCATGTCTATAAATGCAACAATTCTTAATATTGGTACCAAGTACTCCATCGGGAAAATAGCTTCGAGACCATAAACCAACTAGAAATGGGTCTGCATTTTTAATTCCTTGCAAGTGGTTTTATAAGCCCAAAGTACTGCTGGTACTCTTAAATCCCAGCCATCCCTGTTCACACTGTAAATCATTTTCAATGTTGTCTCCAAGATTTTGTTGAATGCTTCAACCGTTCCATTTGCTTGTGGATGGTAAGGTGTACTCTTCTGATGGTGAACTGCAAATTCTTCAGTCAGGGCTTCAATTGTCTTGTTGATGAAATGGGTGCCTTGATCGCTCATAAGGGTCTTAGGGCATCCAAACCTAGTTATTATGTTATCAAATATAAAATGTGCAGTTGTAGTTGCACTACAGTCCTTGACTACTCTTGCTTCAGCCCATCTAGTCAGGTATTCTGTTGTAATGATAATGTACCTTGCTCCTATGTGCTTTCTTGGTGGGTTTATAGGTCCCACGAATTCAATGGCCCACTTTTCAAATGCTTGTAGGGTCTCTACGGTGCTAGTGGAATTTCATCTCTTCAGGATGGTTTTCCAACTCTCTGGAATACATCACAGGCTTTGGTATACTCTTTAGCATCTCTGTGTAAAGTAGGCCACCAAAGGCCAGCTTGAAAAACCTTGTGCGTAGTTTCTTTCCCTACGTAATGTCCTCCTGTGATTCCTTCATGAGCTTCTGCGAGGATCAACGGGTGCTCTACCTTCATCACACATCTTCTTAGTATCTCATTAGGTCCCATATTATATAGCTGACCAGCTATCAGTGAAAAGTCTGCAGCGTGCACCACTAGTTGTTTCTTTTGGGAAACTGTATACTCACTTGGAGCCATTCCTGTTGACAGGAATTGGACTATGTTTGGGAAGTGGTCATCCATATTCCTAATGGCGAGCAGCTGTGCATCCGGTAGTGTATCCTCCAGACTGGTGGCTTCTTCACCATGTTCCAACCTCGACAGGTGGTCGGGTCCCTTGTTCATTCTTCCTAGCTTAACTATGATCTCAAAATCATATTCTTGAAATAGGAGAAGCCATCTGCATATTCTCCCCCCCAACATTAGCTTGTTGACTAGGTACTTCAGTGCAGAGTGATCAATAAACACTTTAAAGTGTCCTCCTAGTAAGTAATGGCGAAATTTTTGCAGCGCGTACACCATGGCTAATCCTTCTCTCTATGTAGTAGTGTAATTGATTTCAGTTGTGGATAGCTTTCTGCTCAAAATGCTAATGGATGGTCGATCTCACCTTCTCCAGGTAGTTCCAATACTGCTCCTAATGCAATAGAAGACGCATCGACATGCACATGAAATTCTCTGCTCCAGTCTAGAAAGACCAGAATGGGCGCAGTCACCATCTTTTGTTTCAGTGTGTCAAATCTTTGTTGGCATTCGTCTGTCCAACCAAACTGATAGTATTTCTTTAATAACTTCTCCATTGGCACAGTAATCTGAGCATATCCTTTGATAAATTTCCTGTAATAGCTAGTATCTCCTAGCACAGTGTGTAGTTGTTTGACTGAAGTAGGAGGCGGTAAGTTGAAAATAATTGCAATTTTTGATGGATCAACCAACAATCCTTGCTTGCATACAATATGTCCTAATAATACTCCAAATGGTCAGAAGAAGATGCACTTCTTCAAATTTAAATCAATTTGACACTACCTGCATTTTTCCAACATTAGTCTTAGACATTCAATATGATTTTTTAGGAAACTAAAAATAGTCCAGTCATCAAAATAGGCTTCTAAAAACTTATGAAAAAATTATTTGAATGCTTCGACCACCACCCTGGAGAATATGGTTGCGGCATTCTTCAGTCCAAATGGCATCACTGTGTATTGTTAGGATCCCCATTCTGTGGAAAATGTGGTCTTGTGGTAGTCCTCCTTGGCAATCTCGATCTGATGGTATCCTGAAAACCCATCTGTAAAAGAATATGCCTCCTCGCCTCCCACATTATCCAACATTTCATCTATGAATGGTGTAGGGAAAGGATCATGAAAACAAGTATCATTCATCTTCCTAAGATCTATGCAGATTTTGATCTTGCCTATCTTCTTGTCTTTCGCCACCATAGGGTTGATCCACTCCAACTCTTCGACGGGTTCAATAATCCCTACTTCTAACATTCTGTCGAGCTCAATATTCACTTTTTCCTTATATTTTGGGTTCAATCTGTAGGGTCTTTGCTTGACTAGCTTCTCATCTGGTTTCAAAGGTATTCTCATTTCTCCCATAGGTCCTTTGATTCCCTTCATATCAGTGAACTTGGTCAGAAACAAGTCCTGATACTCGTGTAGTAATTCTATAATTTTGTCAATGGTAGCAACATCCCAGTAATCTCCGACATTGGCAAGCTTCAATGTCACCTATGTCCCAATATTGACTTTATTTATCTTGATCGGTTGTCCAATGAATGGTAGCCCAACTCTTGGTCCTTCCACATCCCTGTGGCCTTCTGTCTCAGCAATGTTTACCTTCCTTGGATCATCATCTGCATCGGCACTAATGTTGTAACATCCTTGTAGTTTCTGGAATGGCGCAGTCCATTCATCCTCTTCTTTCCCCAAAGGGAGGCTAGATGCCTCCTTAAATACTTTCTGCCTCACAATTTGTAGTGCTTGATATACTAAATGAAATTCACTTTCAAACAAAAAGGTGGTTACAAAATTCTGAAGCATACCTTCCCAATCTGCAGTGATGAGGCGCAGCTCCGCTTGAAGGTATCAGTTAATAGGGGTCGTGTCCAGCATGTTAATGAATATGTGTACCCATTGTTCTCGAGGAATGTCACTCCGGGCTTCTTCACAGCTTCACACATGGTCCTTTGGGAAGCTTCAACCTGTGTACCTCACTTCGCAGCTTCCTACTTGTGTTGAGAACCGTGTTGTCATCAAGTTTCAACATTCTGTCTAGTCTGTAATATTTATTTTGTGCGTCCCCCACCATCTTTCTGGTGTATATTTTAGGGCCTCATCCATAGCCAACAACATCTATTGTGTTGGTACACTTGTTTCAAAATATGAGAGGAAGGCTTCTAGAGGGTTCAAACCATCAAAGGTAGGCAAGTTACTTATTTTTGTACCAATTCAGTGAACTTCTCTTATCAATGGAGCACATCTCCTTGTGGATACTTCATACATCTAGTTCTTCCAGTTCTCCAATGCTTCTTCTGAATCTGATGAACATGCGTTGTCACTTTCCCAACTTAGATTTCCATCAGCAGTAGGGTTGATATAATCTTGTTGTCTGGCTGTTAATTTATATATGTTTTCCAGCTCATATGTGTGCTCTTCTTCTCTGATGGGATTTGTATATCACGGACCCTCATCTGGAACTAAGGGTGTAATGACCCTAAGGCCATCTCTTTCAAATGTCATGCATATTTTCTTTAAATCAACAATAGTAGAATTGTCGAAGGCCCAATCAAGTCCTAGCAACGCAGGGTAAGGGCAGCTATCATCAACAATTTCAATTACCTCAAAATATTCAAAGGTCCTAACTCCGTCAATGTCCACAAGGACATGCTCCAATCATCCAAATGGGCTGACAGCTTGTTGATTAGCCATTCTAAGCCTGATAGGGCAATAGATCAACTTTGTTTTTCCCATTAGTGCCCAAGTTTGCTTCGTCGTGACATTGACCTCCGATCCTAAGTCGAGGACCACATAGTCTATATCATACTCTCTTATTTGAGCATTCAAATGTAATTCTTTGTTTGTTCTTCTCTTCTTACCAATCTGGTGTACTTCCCTGTTGAGTAAGGGGTCTAACTTTCCTAGCTCATACTACCTGATTAGGTTCTGTAACTCTTGCACAACATTCTCATCCTAAAATAACTTAAGACAAGTGTACAAAAATTTGATGAGTTTACTTACCTCTTTTCCTTCTTTCGGTGAAACCGATTGATCAAATTCCTGAGGCATTCCATACTCTTTTATTTATGGTCATGTTTTAGATGAGGATCCTTGGTCTCCCTTGAACTCCTGTCCTGCTTCCTTGAAGATTTTTCTTTCTTTCCTTACATCAAAATTTTGAGTCTTCTCCACATCTTTCCTGATACCTGACTCTTCTGCGATCTTTCTTTGGATTGTTCTATCTTATTCTGTAGCAACGCCTCCTCGAGTAATAATAACGACTCTAGGTTTTGTTCTGTGTGGTTCAACATATATCATTTGCGCTTGTGGGTTCTGTTGGGGTCCTCATCTTTCCTCAAGCTTATCCAATAACACAGGGCATTCTTCTTTGACATACTCGAAAGAGTTACAATAACTGCAGGTTGTGCAAGGATTATGATAATCCCTTGCCAAGTGTCCTAGCTGCACACTGTTATAACAGATTATTTGTCCTCGGCCTCGGCCCATACCCCCTCCTCATCCTCATCCTTTGTATCCACCACGAGGATTGAAGTTTCCTCTCCATGGAGAGTTGTATTGCGGAGTGTTTCCTTCTTGCTGTACTTCGCCTTGAATCTTGTATATGTCCCTCGACCTCTCATGCATGAGATCGTAAGCTCTACAATCTCGATCAGCATGCCCCATTGATTTACAGAATGTGCAATACAAGTTTTTGGGTGTCTGAACATACTTCTTCATGTAATAGCACTCACCTGGGAAATGCCTATTTCTGCATACATCGCACCAAGGAAGGTTAACTTGCTTCAAGGGGTTCGGTGCTCTTGAGGCAAAATACTCATGAAATAAGGGACAATGTTCCTTATCATGACCTTCATATCTGCATCTTACACACCAAATATATTCTCTTTTGTCCTTCCCCTTGTCCTTCTTCATATCCTCGACCTACAAAGACAAACTAGTCAGCTGTCTCAAGATTTGGCTCATGCCTGAGCTAGATTCTCCCATAGGTGTTGATTCAAGCTTCATAGTGATCTCCAAATATTATTCCTGTGATGCAATCTTATGCTGCATTAGAGGGAATCTGATCTGTGGTAACAACATCGCAATGAACCATTCTTTGTTTTGTTCATCAGGGATCTGAAATGTTAATCGACCTGTTAGAGTCTTGAATCTCTGGTCGAACTCCCAAATAGGTTCTTCTACATTTTGTTTGATCTCTTTTAGCTCTGTAATACATTGTGACTCTAACTTAGGTTTCTTAAACTCTGTAATCAATGCATTCTTGGTCTCATTTAGTGGCTTATGCTGCACCAGTCCTTGGACAAATTTCATGTACTAGCTCAGTGCGCGGTCCCTTAGCGTAGTGTTGAACTAGGTTCTCTTGATGGATTCGTCGGTGATACTTTTAATATTCCACACAACCTCACACGGGAACCAGTGTTGATCAGGATCCTTATATCTATCTCCCCTGAAGATAGGAGCCTCATCTCATCTACCATAGAGTTCCCTAGGCTTCATGTCTGATTATAGACTGAGTTTCTAGTAACAACACTCTGAAGACTCTGGTGGTTTTGGTTATTCTGGATTCTTGGTGCTATTGAAACAATAGGAGGGTTAGTGTTACTTACTTCAGTAATTTGCGCAGTTCCTGAGGTTTCTGGCTTGCAATGGCGAAGTTCTTTAAATTCCTCTTCTTCTGTTCTAGTGGGTTCTGAATGTTCTTCGTCGGTTAGATCTACCTCTTCTCCACTGTAGAAACCCTCTTCTCCATAGTTTTTCTTAAACAGGTTCTCAAGGTGAATCACTCTGAATACTCTTCCATTGTGTGTATGTCCAGCTTCTATGTCGTTGTCGCTGTCTGAATTTCTAAACATTATCCTTTTCAGGTCCAACCAATCTACTGTATCTTCAAGACGTTCTTTTCATGTAACAACATCTTCATTCTCAGCTTCAAAAAGTGAAAAAAAAAATCCTCTTGGTCCTTTGAAAAAATATCTCTCGGCTTGGCTATATGATTCTACCCTATCAATAGCAAATTTGGTGATATACCCTCCAATGGTACTATCAAACCAATGATCTACTGCTTTGGATATAGTGTTGTCAACTCTCTTGACCTTCTGGATCAATGTTGGTGTCCAAACCAAAGGAGGTCTAGATATGATCTCAAACTGGGTATCGGATAACCTAGCCAACCACTCAAATAGATCCTGGTGGATTCCTCCAAAGAAGATCTCGTGAATGTCGATGAAGATGTATCTTTGTAGCCAATTTTCAGTATTCAGTTTAGGGTTCTTATTCTGGGTTTCATCAAAGTCCCTCTCTTAATCCTCTATCCACTTTTGAATCTCTGTCTTCGATGGGAACCACCTTGACATTCCCTTGAAAATATTTTAGTCCCAGCAATGGAACCATTTGTTGGCACAGGGGCAGACCCAAGGTTCACTCCAAGAGAACACCAACAAGCCCTAGCTACTGGCCCTTTCGGCAACACCTGTGAAGAAGATGTAGTCTCACCCGAAGTAGCTAAGAGGGGGGGTGGTAGGACAAATATGTCTACAACCAGGGTAATATCAAGTGGAACTAATACAACAATAATGCATCATTCATATATCTCTTATCATCTAGATCTACTCTACGCAGCTATAAATCTGATCTAACACAATAATGCAGATAATAGTATAACAATGATAGATATCTAGGCATCAATCACACATATGACACAAAATATACATGGTTCAGCCTCTCTCTAGGGCTACGTCCACAAAACTATGCTTATGATATATTAAGATAAAGCTTATAGTTATGATCTTCTCTCTTAGTCAGTAGATATTCTCTCTTGTTCTCTCTGTCTCCCACCTTCCTGCACACCCAGCTATAGTAATTGATCTTCACACCTAGATGGAGATCTTACAATACCAGAAGGCTCTCACTCTTAGCACTCCTCTCTCTCACAGTACAATAATCTCCCAACCAACAACAATCAATATCAATACCCAACACTAGTACCGACCCGACCTAGGTCCTCTCGGCCTCTATTTATACATTATAGTCCCTCACCAATAGCCTTAGGTCAAAACTTAGGTGTCAAAACCCTAATTACCCAAAACCCTAGGTGTCTAAAACCCTAAATCAACTTGACCCCACTTTTAAGGGCTTTGCCAGCCTGTCTTTCCTCCCTTCTTGTGCGGTGCTCCAAAGCATCCAATGGTGGCTTTCTCTGCTTGTTGATTTGTCCTCGATCCATCTTCCTTGTTGATCTGTCATCCTTGATCTCCTCATCCAACGGCTTGATTTTATGTACTTCACTTCTATTTTTCTTCTCTTTTGCTTACTTCGACCCAGTGACAGTCACTGTGTCTCCCACACAGTTTGCGTTTGACCTTTTCTTCCTCGATATTTGCTTCCTTCCATAACCAAGGGCCAACAAAGGGTAAGATAGAGTTTAGGTTTGCAAATAAGCCACCAAAAAATAATGGAAATGTAGCCATAATTGGTATCACAAAGGATAGAGCAAGGATACCCAACCTCAATACAACTAGTCCAAGCACATGCAAAGAAGAGTAATGAGAAGTCGAATAACACTAGAAAACTTGGGTCATTTTGCGACGGCTATTTTGACGCTCTTGCTACATTATGTCATGGATATTGCGACGAATCTTGAGTCTCTGAAATGTCATTTTATGGCACATGGAAATTTCAACGAACTTGAATTAACGTCGCAAGAGAGAAGACCCTAGGGAACTTCTCACACTTGCGACAAAAAAATAAATATCGTTGCCAATACGACAATATAGGAAAACTAAACGAAACCAACAATTCGTCTCAATTGCGACGACACTTTTTGTTTTTAATGTAGCAAATGCGTTGCAGCAATTTTTATTGCATCGCACTTGAGACGACATTGAAACCAATAGTTCATCTCAATTATGATGACCATTACGACGACAATTTTTGTTGTCTATATAGCAAATTCATCGCATCAATTTTTATTGTCGTCACACTTGCGACGACAACTTTTTTTTTGTTTATATATTGTTTCGTCGTAGGAATGACACCATTTCTTTGTTTATATAGCAAATTCATCACAGCAGTTTTTATTATCATTGCACTTGCGATGAAAACATTTTTTTGTTCATATATGGATTCATCGCAGGAACAACAACATTTCTTTGTTTATATAGCAGATGCGTTGCAACAATTTTATTATCGTCGCCCTTGCGATGACAACATTTCTTTTTTTATAAAGTGAATTTGTCACAGGTATATTAGTTTCATCGAAAGTGCGACGAATAATATTTATTGAAAAAATTAATTAAAAATTATTTTAGGTGGAAATATTAATATTAATATTACCATATTAATAACTATCAATAGAAAGCATTGACATTATTTATTATTTATATTAATAACTTCTTTTGCATGGGGACTTGGTGTTTTTTCTAACAACCAAGAAAAATCTTATGCACTTTGGAAAGGATTGAAAATTTCTAAAGGTTCATGTGCTCAATCATTGGTTGTAGTGAGATATTCAAATACAATCATTAACCATATGGAATTCATTGTGCACTAAAATAGTCTCATTCAAGTTTACAAGGTTACATATAAAATAAATAATTCAATATAGAAGATGAAATACTCAAAGAAAATGTGTCTAAACTGAAATATGTGCTCGGGTGGTACAACAACTATTTGATAATACTT
>SNQJ01S0007441.1:61028-99573 GCA_010110895.2 Picea sitchensis | reverse complement strand
TGAAAAAGTTGGATGTTTCTGGATGTTGCAAGCTTAAGAGCATACAAGGGTTGGGGCAGCTCACACAGTTTCAAATGCTAAATGTTGCTTTCTGCTATGAAATACAAGAACTTCCAGGTGTGGAACATTCGAAGTCGTTGGAGGAGCTTGATGCCCGTAAATGTTCAAAGCTGCAGTGGGGCACGGGAGCAGTCGAGCTCCTGCACGAACAATTGAAGGAACGCTTCATCCTATAGCTGTCTGCACTTTCTGCCATGACAACCTTTGATGTTCATTATAACTCTCGCAATAGTGTTGAGTAACAATTCCAGATGGTACTCACTCCTTCACATTCCATTAATCCATCGATGTATGTCCAAGTGAGAAAGTGAAAATCACCAAGTTTTTCTTGTCAATTTGTTATAGGTTTTGAAATCTAAAACAGAATATTTTAAATAGTATTATGTGCCTAATCTTAAAATAGCAGCACCTTAAAATATCAGTGATGAAAAAGAAATCTCAGCTATCAATATGCTGCGATATGCAAAGTAACATGACTTTTACCCTGTTATGGAGAAAAGGAGAATAGTTAGAATATTCTCCCTTCTCAATTTCATGTAAATATTCTCCTTTTTAATGTTAGAATATTTGCTCTGTGCTTGCTGTTGGATTTTGAAGTGTCTTTCTTAGAACCTCTCTCATGTTCATAGTGCGTCCAGAATGATCAAAATCACTGTGGTCTTGAATCGTCATGTTTAATTGTATTCACTGACGTGATGTCTTCTTTCAAGATTAGGATGGCAATTACAACATGGATGTGAAATTTGTGCATCGTCGTCTTCTAAGACATTAGAGTGTCAAGCAAATATAATGGATATCAATTACAGTTTGTATTAAATATAATTGGTATTACAATTTCTATTATGTTAATATATTTAGAGATTTAGGAGTTGGGTTAAAATTAATTTGGTTTAATGTATTTTATATAAAAGTGTCTTTTTAATTATGGATTTGTAATTATGTAATCAGATGGTGATAATATGTTTTAAATACAGAATGATTTTACACATCACATATTTTCTTTGATAGTTTCATGATCTGTATTTAAAGATTGTGGAGAGTCATTTGTTAATGATTAATTGTAAACTCTTTTATGTACAAATTTGTTTCTTCTTAGAAGGTTTTAACCATGTAAAAACATTGATGTTATGTCATTTGATCTGGTTATGTAAGGGATTACTTAAAGTGTTCTTCCTTTAAGGAATACCCTATCTTATCGAACATATTATTGACCTTGAATGACTTTTTTCAAAATCATTCATTTTATATTGACCCATTATTATTAGATATATAGTAATCTGTGAGGTCACAGAAAATGGTGCTTTTGTTTTGTTCATACAGAGACAACTGCAAGTAGATGAACGAATTGTTTATTGCTTGAGATGTTGATATAAGACAGATGCAAGAATTTTATCTAGATGTTTCTGCATATACTGGATGACTCTTTTTAGTGTGAGGTGTTGCAATATGTCTCAATTGTTGCAGAGTGACAACGCCATATTATTAATTATGTTGTAGCTACAGAATTGGTGTTAGACCTATTCATTGAAACAAGATCATTTAACTTTGTTCACGCTGCCATTTAACACTATATTAGAACATATATATTTGTGTCTCGAATGCCAAAGTCTCATATTGGCAAAGCGCATCATGGGGCATGCTTCCTATGCAAAAACTGATATACATTCGAGACCTCTTCTAGTTTTGCAACACCGCCCATCTTTATTCGAGATCTCGTTTAGTTTTGCAACACTGCCTATCTTTGGTCGCTCTTGACGATGACACTTTATAAATGGGAAGAAAGAGGAGAATCATCGTTCCTTTCTCACATGTATTTTTAATTCGAGTGAAGAAAAACACACTTTATAAATGGGAAGGAAGAGGAAAATCATCGTTCCTTTTTCACATCTATTTTTAATTTGAGTGAAGAGGAGAAGAGATGTTCGTTTTTCTTATACTTTTATAATTCAAAGTGTGAGATATCGTTGGAATATGGTTTTTTTTTTTTAAATAATTCGAAGTGTGAGATATCGTTGGAATATGGTTTTTTTTTTTAAATAATTCAAAGTGAGAAACATCTTTTTTTTTTTAAGAGTTTTAATTTGAATTCATAGGACTAGATATTGGTTTTTTCTTATATTTTTAAAATTGGAAATGATCAAAATGAATAGGAGAAAGGACATTTTTTTTCATATTTTTGTTAAGGGATTGGGGAGGAAAAATAGTACACTCTTTTTGACATTTTTGTAATTCTATTGCTTGAAGAGGGGGAGCATATGCCTTTACTCAAACATTAGAATGAGAGAAAATGCTTGAAGAGGGGGAGCATATGCTTTTACTCAAACATTAGAATGAGAGAAAAGGAGAAGCATTTGCCATTTCTCACATTTTAATGATTTCATGGTGGAAGAAAAACTTAGAAAAGATTAACAAACGGAACACTACACCGAGCAAAGATGCTGAAAATGTCACTCTTTGAACACAACTTACTGTTCAGAAAATGTTCAGAAAATGCAACTGATCCTACCTCATGACCTCAGAGACACCATTCTGCTCCAACATTTCTTGAGACTGCAAGCAACAATCCGATTTTATTTCACTGGAGAGGTTTAAGTCCTTCTTGTAGGTGATCGGTGGCTCTAAATAGCAGCAATGGTAGCTCACGGTGGTTGGGAAGATATCCCTCATAGAATCATCATTGGTGGGCATTCCAATGGAAAACATGCCTAACCAATATTTTCTCTCTTTCACGCCTAACTAGGCTCTGATACCAACTTAGAAATCAGAGATTAACACAGGGGAATAGTGAGCAAAGATGCTCACAAAACCACTCTTTAGTTAATCAATAAATCACACACATTTATAGATGAGAGATGCAACACCAAACTTAGAACACTCCCCTAAAATTGTGTATCTCAAACCACCCGTATACCAAACTTAAACAAACACTCAACTTCCTGCAACAAATCCTCCTAATTTCGACATTATTCCAATAGAAAAGTAGCACTCAAACATTAGAATGGGAGAAAAGGAAGAGCATTTTCCATTTCTCACATTTTAATGATTTGATGGTGGAAGAAAAGTGCCACTAGCCCTTTCTCACACTTTTGTAATTCAAGTGAATAGGAGGAGAATACACCCTCTCACACTTTTTTAATTCAAGCAAATATGAGAAGGAGCACTAGCCATTTATTACACTATTGTGGTTCAAGTGAAAAGTGTAAGGACACATTTTTTTGCACTTTTAATTTAATTGGAGGATACAGAGTGCATCCCTTTCTGCCACCCGCTTTTGTAATTCAATTGAGGAGAAGGATCACACACCCTTACTCACACTCTATAAATTTGAGGAAAGAGGTGGAGGAGAACTGGTTTTTCTCCCACTTTAATGATTTGGTGGAGGAGAAGGAGCATCGACCCTTTCTCACACTTTTATAATTACAATGAGGACAAGAAGCATAGGTTCTTTCTCATCATTTTTCCTTTTGAGTGACATGTAGAAGAGAAAAAAACCATTTCTTTTACTTTTATAATTCAACTAAGTAGGAGAAGAGACACTTTTATTTTATTATAATTTTGTAATTCAACTGAGGATGAAAAGGAGAACACACACTTTCTTCCATTTTTGTCGTTTGATTGAGGAGGAGAAAGAGCACATTCCCTCGCTCACACTTTATAAATTTGAGGAAAGATGAGGAGGATCATCAATACTTTCTCACACTTTACTAATTCGAATGAGAAGGAGAAGGAAAACCAGACATTTCTCACTATTTAGTAATTCAAAGGAGGAGGAGGAGCATTGACCCTCTCTTGCGCTTTTGTAATTCAAGTGATGAGGAGAAGGGAAACTTTAGGACAAGGAGCACATGCCCTTTCTCATAGTTAAATATCGATTGAAGAGGAGAAATAACACACATCCTTACTCACACAATAAAAATTCAAAGGAAGAGGAGGAAGAACACCAACCCTTTATAACACTATAATAATTTGACGGATGAGGAAAAGGAGCAACTACCTTTTCTCATACTTTTGTAATTCCAATGAGGAGGAGAAGGAACACCATCATTTTCTCACACTTTATTCATTTGAGTGAGGAATAGAAGAAGCAACACCCCTTTCTTATACTTTTGTAATTTAAGTAAGGAGGAGAAAGGGCACTTTTATTTTGTCACACTTTTTTAACTCAATTGAGAATGAGAAGGAGCACACTCCCTTTCTCTGTTGATTTCATAGCTTCGGGAGGTATTTCCACAAGAGGCCAAAGTATCAGGCAGGTGGGAATCTTTGTTGGCACCAGATTAGCCTTTCATCTTGGTGAAAACCCCTTTGTATTTGGTTGGAGGCTTCATGGTTTGGTGATGGAAACAAAAATAAATTAACACAAACAAACACAAAAACAAAGCCCAAAATAGGCCCACTAGGAAAAGATCCCCATTACGGTCGCTAATTCTTCTTTCGGAGAAAATACCCTGTTGTAGTGGGATATACTGCAGTGTACAAATGACCGTACAAAAACAAATTCTCAAAAGTAACATGCAACAAAGATGAAATAACTGATTTCAAAAGAAAAAACTAACTATGTAGAAGAAAGGAAAGATTGATTCACCTAGAGTTCTATGTTTGATGTCATTCCTCATTGTCGTATTTTCTTCACTCTTTTCCAATAGCTTCTTTGCAACCTGCAAGAACCCTAAATATGCAAGACTATACATAGAGGTAGTTATACTAATAAATACTTGTTATTATAATGAAATATAATAGTAATATCTCAGCTACTAGTATTCTATGAAATATATATGAAATGAATGCAAACAAAATGTTACAAATACAAAACATTTCGAAGGAAAGAGTTTCCATATTTATTCAACAATTAAGGTGGTTACAACTTTATACCCATCCTACACATTTCTTCCCTATTGAGAGAGATACCAGGTTCCTCCACCCTTTCTTCTACTATACAAGATGGTATTGACTTCAGATCTACCATAGACCCAAAGAGAATATAAGTGGAAACTCTTGGTGAGATAGTTTGGTGATCAGAAAGGCGTTAGAAATAAGGGTTTCCAGGTCAAAACAACAACGACAAAGATGTATAAGGGTTTATAGACTTGATATGGATATCCAAACAAAGGTTTGCTTAAGGTGTGCAAAGATTCATTACTTGTAATTATCTTTCTCCTTGGACAAAATGCTCCTTTTATGCAACCTCTAGTTGGTTAGTCAAGACAATTGAGTATGAGTAAAAGGAGTTAGGAAATTGTTGATCCAAATTAGTGATCAATTTTGTTTTTTCATTTAACAATCCATAGGATACTTCCCTAGTTTTTCACCTTTAGTATTTTTCTCCTTTATCAAAATATTTCCAACACTTAGCCAAATTTAAGTAATGTGGAGCAGGAGTAGCACAAGTTTTGGATCCTCATGTCCATAGGTATGCGGGTCCGAAGTCCGTAATTGTGCGTCCTCCAAAGTGAACTTCCCACATTTTTGCTTCCCAAATAGTACCTTTTCTACTTTTCAATACTTAACCAATTTTCATAAAAAGTGGATGCAGATACACTTACCATTCGATAACGTTTTTTTATAGTCCACAGATTTGAAGTCCCGTATTGTAAAAATGCACCTTCCACTTCTTTGATTCGAAAAACAATTATCTCCAATAATTAGCCGAATTTCTAGTTTTGGTGAAAACCTCCTTACTTTTCTTCGTGTCCGTATTTGTAGGTATGCGGGTTCGTAGTCCCATGTTATACGATTTTCACTTTCCATTCCTCGTATTACACTCTCATACTTAACATTTTACATCCTCCATGACATCACATCACCACTTCCCATCACATTTATTGTCCCCACCACATAAACTACCACTTGTGTAAGCATAATGCCATTATTAAATTCATGAAACATTCATAATCCTTGCAATAAATTCAAATCTCATGCAAGCCGACAAAATTAAAATTAAGATTTATGATTGATTGAACTATCATGACAATAATGTTGAATTTTTAATGATGGCTCAAATGCTTGTAGATTCTTTTCAATTTAGCATGAACTTGAACCATAAACAATGCAACAACACAATAGCTGCAGTAACCAACATCACAAGAAGAATAAACATACATAAGACACAATAATTTATCCTAGGAAAACCCTTCTGAACCAAGGGAAAAAACCAACAACCCTTTACTATATTTCCAAGAGAAGAACCCTCTCCAAAGAAAATCCTAGCGCACACAAGAGGGTGCTCTATGACCAAGAAAGCTAGTGCATAGAAAAGAGTGCACACCAAAATTTAGCTTACCAAGTGAATGCGTTGAGTGAATGATATTTGATCCATGATGGAGATGTATCTCTCTAATAAATACATGACCTAACTCATCAAATAGATGTGTCTATTGGCACAATAGGGACAACTGGTACAACTCAAAAATATAATTAATCTTTTACATAATATTAATTATCTTTACATAGTAGGGACGACTTGTACCCTTCACAATACAAATTAGGGTTTCACAATAGTATTACTCTTTGAAAATATAGAAAGGGGTCTCACACACATCCTCTAGTGCTCTGCCACTAGGGACAAGTCCACATGTGCTCAATCACAAGGGATGTTACTCTCAAACAAATCAACTCAACTAAATCCATAGGAGTATGAACTGGAGAGCCATCTCAAGTCAACTCAACTAAGTAGATAGCAGTATGATAGGAGACCATATCAAGTCATATAAACTTAGTCCAAAGGAGTATGATAGGAGACCAACACAATTTATCTCAACTCAGTCCAGAGGAGTATGACTCACCTATCACATAGGAGTTCTCACAGATCATCTCAACTCAGTCGAGAGGAGTATGATTTGGAGGATGTCTCATGAAGCTGCAATCATCAACACTCCCTCTCAGTTAGGGAGGCATTCTCCACTAGGCCAAGTCTCTCACGGAAGTACTCAAACTTCATCTTTGGTGACAAAATTTGCAACTTGCTCGCGTGTAGAAAGGTATTGCACATTTACTTCTTTCCTCTACACCATATCTCTGATGTAATGGTATTTTATCTTGATGTATTTCAATTTATCGTGAAACACAGGATTCTCTAAGAGCTTCACACAACTCTGGTTATCGCAATGGATAACAGTGGAATCCATCTCATGTCCAAATAAGTCTGCAAGGATCTTGCGAAGCCATACTGCTTCATAGACTGCCACACATATTGCAATGTACTCTGCTTCTGATGTACTCAAAGCCAAAAAAGTTTGTTTACTGTTGCATCAGGAAACCATGGAATATCCCAAAGTAAAACAACAACCAAAGGTAATCTTCCGGTCCGCTGTTCTCCCTGCCCAATCTGCATCGAAATATCCCTGCAATCTCATGTCTACACTGGAGGCATATCTCAGTCCATAAACAACTGTGCCTCATAAATATCTCAACACATGCTTCGCTTCTATCCAGTGTGTCTGTCTCAACTGACTCATAAATTGACTGAGTACACTCACTGCATAGCATGTATCAGGTTTGGTGTTAATCAAATACATCAATGATCCAACAAGCTATCTGCAAATATGTGTATCAATATCACCTGAATCAAAAGAATTCTCGATCAGTTTCTTCAGATTCATCACCATCGGTGTACCCTTGGGTTTGCAGTCTATCATCCCGAATTTCTTCAATATCTCCACTGTGTATTTCCCCTGAATCTGGAGTATCTCATCAGTCCTCTGCCACACTTCTAGTCCCAAGAAGTAGTGATTCATACCAAGTTCCTTCATCTTGAATTCAAAATCTAGTGCACGCTTGCATTCAACAATAAGGCTTTCTGAACTGGTGAGGAATAAGTCATCAACATATAGGACCAAAATCAGGCACTCGTCACCAAAAATGTTGTAGTATAGGTTGGGATCAACAACACTCTTGTTGAATCCCAAACTCATCAAGTATACATCAATATTCTCATACCATGCATGAGGTGCCTAATTTAGTCCATACAGGAATTTCTTCAACCTACACATATGAGACTCCTTCTCATGTATCACAAATCCATCTGGCTGCTCGATGTAAACTTCTTCCTCAATTTCTCCATTGAGAAAGGTTGTCTTCACATCCATCTAATGTAGTCTCCAACCCATGGATGCAACAAGGGAAATAATCGTATAGATGGAAGTGTATTGGGAAATAGGATCAAATGTTTCCTCATAATCTATTCCCTCCACCCGAGAGAATCCTCTAGCCATAAATATCGCTTTGTACTTCTCGACACTTCCATCAACTACATGTTTGATCTTATAGATCCACTTGGAAGTCATTACAAACTTCTCTTTCGGTCTCAGAACAATATCCCACACATAATTCTTCATGATGGACTAATACTCTTTGATAATGGCATCTTTCCAAACCTGATGACCTGTTGCTTCTCCATGACAAGAAGGCTCAGTATCAATGATTTGGCTCATATCTGAAATATAGCTCGAAAATATCTATGGCCTCTTTCTCTCTAAAAATGTACCATGAGGAGTTGCATGTCCCTTTTCCTCTTGTAGAGTCTATCCAGCCCATGCATACCTCTTCTGGCCTACTACAATGTCTTTGGGAACATCAACTGGAGCTACGAGATCAACTGGATCAATAACTGTCTCCCTTTGAACTGTTGAAGGGGGAGAAGGTATTGTCTCTTCTTTATTCTCGATGTCAATTTGCATATGAGATTCTTTGGATGTTCAGAAGGATATCTCTTCCTCAAAGGTGACATCTCTTCTAACCCCAATTTGTCTATGACTAGGGATGTAGATCCGGTATGCCTTCGAAGATTCACTGTACCCCACAAATGTACCCTTTCTACCTGAAGGGTCTAGCTTGGTCCTCTTTTCCTCGGGTACATGAATGTATACTAGACACCCAAATATCCTGAAGTTTCCAACCTCAATCTTCACTACAGTGAAAGATTATTTGGGAGTCATGTTCTTCAGAATCTTATGAGGAATCATGTTTGAAATGTACACAACTATCATGGATGCCTCTTCCCACAGAATCATAGGTAGATTTTGATCATGTATAATCACTTTGGTTGCCTCAACAATGGATTTGTTCTTCCTCTCTGTATCCCCATTCTACTTAGGGTTATAAGGAACAATGTACTCCCTCTTGATCCCTACCTCAATAGAGAAATCATTGAAATCCATGGAGGTGTACTCTCTGTTATCACACTAAATTGCCTTGGGCCTTTTAGTTTGTTTTAATCCCTTTTTAAGCCTTAGATTTTAATTTTTAAATTTTCATCCCTTTAAAGTTATGTTTGTTAGGTCCCCTTAGATGATTAAAGTTTTGAGTCATAGCTCTATTTTGATCCTCAAATTGACTTTTGGTCTTAGAACCATTTTAGCTCATGACTTATTTTTTGGTCCCCTTCATGACTTGTCCCTAGGTCGATCTCTCCCATGACTAGACTGATGTGACACACCTTTCTCCTCACTCATGACCTCGTAGGCATGCCTCATTGTCCTTGCTTACCTATCCAATCATTTTTTGAATTGGAGCACTGCCCACTCATCGGGCAGTTCCGTAGCGCCTTTCCCGTTCATCTCTTCCACCACGAGTCATGATTTCCACGACTAATTTCATGTTCCTTGTTTTCAGTGCCAGAAGTCGGTTAAAGGATGCCTTCAAGATATTACATTTATGAGCCCTGGTACTGGTTTTTAATTTTGAAAAACTCAACAGTGATGCGCTGCGCAAATTCACAAGTTCTGATCAGGCGACAGCAAGGCAACCAAATTTGAGGCTGAAGTAGATTCGAGGGATGAAGTTTTCACAATTTCATCCTAATATTTCATTGAATATTCCAACACGTGTCTACTCCACAGGTATCCCATGTTGCCTCCTCTGCATATTAATTTTCACAAGAAATTTGCTCGGGTTTTGGTTTGTCGAGCTTGCACAGTTGTAAGGGACTTTTCTTTGCATGATAAGCCTTGTCTTCTATCTTGTTCAGACCTGTAAACTTCATTTCATGTATCTAGGTCTGATTACTGCTGTTTGCCTCAGCCATTGAAATTGCAAGCTCTTAAATAGCCTATCCTCTGCGTATGCGTTGTGCTACCCAGAGGCACTTCTTAAACCCTCTCTGCCTCCCTTGCTTCCTTTCATCTTGGAGTTAAGTGTTTTTACTCAGTTGCAAAGGGCCAATTTTGGATTACCACTTCACCGTCTACACTCTCAAACACATGTACAAGTCTAAGGGTGTAGTTCCCATAGTCAAGCCTTGGCTTACTAGCATCAATATGTTTTAAAAGGTCATCCTTGTACATTTGAAGCCCGATTTAAAGCCTTCTTGGTTATTACTATCCCATAAGCCTTTAAAGGCTCTCATTCTAAGCCATGGAGACTCCTCAATTGAGGAACACACACAAAGGTGGCAAGGTGGTTAGGACAGAACCTGTGGACATGCATATTATTGATACAGAGCCCATGGCAAGAGAGGTCTTTCAAAGAGTGGGGTGCCTCTCTTTTTGCCAGGATATGCAGAGAGGCCATCCAGAGGTAGAAAGACATTTTGAATTACATTTTGATGGGGGCATGCCATCCCCTATGGAGCCAATGTTATCACACTAAATTTCCTTGGGTCTTTTAGTTTTTTTAACCCTTTTTTAAGCCTTAGATTTTGATTTTTTAATTTTCATCCCTTTAATGTTATGTTTGTTAGGTCCCCTTAGATGATTAAAATTTTGAGTCATAGTTCTAGTTTGCTCCTCAAATTGATTTTTGGTCTTAGAACCTGTTAGCACTAGGAGAACCCTTCAGATTGCATGGAAGGCAATCCCAATACCCATCAAGTTGTAAGTGAATGTAATGGTGTTTAAAGGGTAAAATGGAAAAGGACTCAATTGATAATGTTCTAACTCAGATAACAGGGCTAGCATGCACCATCAATTAAGGTCTTGGCTAACTTCAATCAGTAGTTTGGGAGTAAGTATGAATAGAGGGAAGACTTGAATGAGAGAAGTGTAGGGGTTGTTGTAAACATCAGGTCCACAAAAGCCTAAGGAGGAAAGTTTCTTAACACAAGATCTTCTTGAACTAAGAAACTAAGAAAGCTAAATAAACATCATGATAAAATAATGATTAAGAATCCATCATAACATCACCACAATCATTCATGTGAATCATTCAAAGCATGAACATTTAGCATCAGAAGAAAATAAGCTGAAAGAGAAGATGATTTCTATTAGTCAAAAATTATTAAGTCCAGTACATCCCTAGATCATAGTTACTTCATCAAAATATTACAGTATAAGGGAGCCTTGATCAACCATCCGAACCTACTAAAGAAAATGATCTATCTATTTATAACAAGAGGGATGCAACAACTAGAAGTACAAGTTGGCCTCCTTCCCTTGAAAAACTCCAAACATTTATTTGATATAACAACTTATCTAACCACCTATGCTATAAAACAGGAAAATTTTGGTGATTAATCCAAATGAATTTCAAACTAATTTGATTCCCTTTTGCTACGCAACTCCTTGTTTTCCATGTGTCTTTAAAAGCATGTGGTTGTCTTCATGATGCCAGCTACTGCTTCTCCATCCTTCTTCATCATCAATTTCTCCAAAAGTTGTTAGCTTGGTCCTCCTAGATCCCTGGTCTTTATTGGTAGCTTCCTTGGGTAGCAAATATGTTGGTGACTCCACTGGGGATGAGACAAATTAAATGGAAATGAAGGCTATCCTGGCCAGGAGGTTTTCCCCACTCAATTTCTCAGCCATAGATGGTTATCCACATCCTGTGCCTCAAATTGATGAATGGAAAGATCTGCTGCCCAGATTTTATGAAGGTGAGGATGACAACCCTTTTGAGCATGTTCATGAATTTCATGCTTTGATGCAGTAGCTTGACATCCATCATGAAGATATATTGATGAAAATTTTCATGTATTCATTGGAAGGTGATGCAAGGCAATGGTATAGAACACTCCCTGCTTCTAGTATTTACTCTTTGAAGGACTTTCATGATGTTTTTTATTCTCATTGCAAGATAATTTATCCAACTGAAAGACTTTTTGAGAAGTGTTGTGAGGGGTATGCATCATATATTCAGGATTCAACAAATGATTCCTCTAGCAGTGATGATGAAGGGGATGATTGTAGAGAGCAGGACTTAGATGATGAGTTTCATAATGATTTTCCTAAATTTGAAGAACAAATGCATCATTCATGTCAAAATCTAGGTCCCTAAGAGAAAGATCAATGTGGACAATCCATCATTTCCCTTTCTCTTCCTTTACTCGATTCTTTAATTCAAGAGGTCATCTTAGGTTCATATTTATTTCATCATGAGAATAGTGTTGCAGCTTTTCATGAACAAATTCATAGATTACTAGTTGTTGTTGTAATCCCTCCTATTGTTAATGAACCAATGTGCCATGATTTGCCAAGTTTTGATAACTATGAGGATGTTTTCACTGAACAACCAGTTGTCCCAGCTATTGTACTAATCCCCTCAACCATTAATAGTCAAATGGTCATTGATTCACCTTTGTATGATGATTATGAATATTATTTCCATGAAGAGTCTGTTGAAGACCTTATATCATAGAAGTACCCTTCACATCAAAGTAACAATAGCTTGTTTCAACCCTCATGTCATATTTTTGTTGCTGAAAAAGAAGAAAAAGATGATTATCTAATTTTAGAGGGTGAAAAACTGAGAAATTGGGACCATAAGCCAAGCTATGATGAATATCCCTCAGAATCAGAAGATAAGATAGAAGAATGTAGTTTCCCAAGCACTTCTAATTGTGATGAACTGCCCTATCAACCCCCTATTCCTCTTGAAGACACAAGCTCAGTTTCATCAAGCAGCCAAGATCAAATGCAATGTGATCAGATGAGAAAGGTTGAATTTAAAGAAAGACAAGCATCACTAAGCATTTTTCCTAATATACCTCATGACCAGGAGTCGACCAAGGCCATATGCATTGAGGATGAATCAGAAAATCAGTAAGCCATACAACAACCAAGAAGAGTGGAGGAAGGACCTAATGCAATACTTTTCCTTTTTACACAAAGGAATGTCGCAGGGGAAAGTATTGATGATGTTTTTTAGGAGCCATTTGCAGCCTGTTTGTAAGCAGAAAGTGGGACTAGGCTCATTGATTTCTTCAATGGAAAGTGTATTGCCAAATGTTTCTTTGGCATGCCTTCAAGTAAGAATTATCTTTGGTGCTTAAGGAAGCACATTTCAAAGCTTCAAACAGTTGAAAAAATGATGAAATGGCTTCATTGGTTGTTTCATGTAACTTGAATGCTTCATTTTCCAAATAATTAGAGTAGGTGTGTGCAATAAGCTTGTTGAACAAGCATCATTTTCATCATTTTTGTCAGTTTCAGTTTTCATTTTCATTTGGTTTCAGTTGAAGTTCACAGATCAAAGCAGATTGCAGAGGTTAAAGGTTGGGAGAAGCCCTAGGATAAGGCACTGAAAATATAAGAGTTATTAGAGCCTCACAGGGAGGACTCTATCCCCCATGGAGCCTATGTTAGCACAAGATTGGTTTATGCCTCAGCGTTGCATAAATCCTTCATTATTCATTTTGGCAAATGAATACAATTGTTATGGGATATTTTATTTATTTTGGGGAAAATTGAAATTATATTGGGTTATGCCCAATATTCAAGTTCAAGCATAAAAATCACTCACAGATTTGCGCTACCTAATCTCACGCAAGCACACAGGCAGGCACTACCTAAATTTGCTACCTAAATTATGGCAGAAAACGAATTGTGTAGAGTTATTTTACCAGTTTTGAGTCACTAACTTAAAACTTATATTTTGAACAATTGATAAGGTATTTTTGAAAACTAGAGGAGGTTTTTGTTCATAACATTCCAAATAACAAAATTGTCTCTCATTTTTTCAAAATGTGTTATGGTTTGAGAGATATTAGACATATAAGTGGCGCTACCGAATCTGCACAACGACACTACCTAATTTCCTATAGCGGTCATGGTTTTGGTATTCACCTTATTGGGAGGTTGCCACCTATCAAGGAGGATTCGAATGGATTCTCAAGGATCAGTTAGATGTCAAGGGACACCTTCACCTAATATTTATCTCCATAAAAGTCCTCATGCATGAGGTGGAAGCAATTTATTAATGACTTCCATCAAATTCTTGAAAATTAGCAATTTGTTGGATGTTTGTCTCTTTGATTGTTGGCACCTATCTCCAAGGCTTAGAATCCAATGGAGGAGATGGGATTCGACCTCCTAAGGTTATTTGGATGCTATTTTCTATTTAAGGAAGGATATCTCTATTGGAGAGGGGGATTCATGAGCCAAGAGAGGCTAGAGAGAGATGTAGCAGGCAGTTTTCCTGTGTGTGTTCATTTGTAAGCCTGTGGGCATTTTGGGATTGTAAGCATTATTGCTATTGGAGATTCATGAGAGCTGTGATTTCAGATTGTAACTCTTTTGTTTATATTTCTTCTTATTTGAATATATTGCAGATTTGAGGATCAAAGGCTGTGAATGATTTATGGATCCGTAAGCAGCAGAGGATCTGCTGTATTTTTCCCATCAATCATTGTTTATATTCAAGTATTTGTTGATTCATTAAATTGAGAGGATCTCTATTTAGTGAGCATTCTATCTTATGTTTTCCTTCTTCATTCTTCCACCTATCAGCATATAATCTTGTTTTCTGTTGAGCATCTTTTGTGTCTTCGATGAGTAGGATGTTTATGACTCCATTACACATTGGTGTAGCTTACTGATCTACAGTTTGAAACCCTCTCTCTTTCTTTATCCATCTTTCTGATCCACCTATTCAAAACCAAAATTATCTTTTACATTCTGATGGGTGTTGAGCTTACACTTTAGCAGTCAAAGTGTGACTTTCAGTGCTAACATTTTTGGTGCCATTGTTGGGGACGGATTTGAGAAGATTGAAAAGCTCCTTGGGAAGAATGACATTGCACAACTCCAACTTTAGATAGTGACTAAATTTGGACACCTTCAAGACTGCACATTCACCATGGCGACTCCATTGTTCAGAATCTGTTGGTGACTCCACTGGGGATGATACAAATTAAATGGAAATGAGTGCTATCCTGGCCAGGAGGTTTTCCCCACTCAATTTCTCAGCCATAGATGGTTATCCACATCCTATGCCTCAAATTGATGAATGGAAAGATCTGTTGCCCATAGTTTGTGAAGGTGAGGATGACAACCCTTTTGAGCATGTTCATGAATTTCATGCATTGATGCAACAACTTGAGATCCATCATGAAGATATATTGATGAAAATGTTCATGTATTCATTGGAAGGTGATGTGATTCAATGGTATAGAACACTCCTTGCTTCTAGTATTTCCTCTTTGAAGGACTTTCATGATGTTTTTTATTCTCATTGCAAGATAATTTATCCAACTGAAAGACTTTTTGAGAATTGTTGTGAGGTGTATGTATCATATATTCAGGATTCAACTATTGATTCCTCTAGCAGTGATGATGAAGGGGATGATTGTAGAGAGAAGGACATAGATGATGAGTTTCATAATGATTTTCATAAATTTGAAGAACAAATGCATCATTCATGTCAAAATCTAGGTCCCCGAGAGAAAGATCAATATGGACAATCCATCATTTCCCTTTCTCCTCCTTTTCTCGATTCTTTAAGTCAAGAGGTCATCTTAGGTTTAGATTTATTTCATCATGAGAATAGTGGTGCAACTTTTCATGAACGAATTCATATATTACCAGTTGTTGTTGTAATCCCTCCTATTGTTAATGAACCAGTGTGCCATGATTTGCCAAGTTTTGATGATTATGAGGATGCTTTCACTGAACAACCATCTGTCCCAGCTATTGTACTAATCCCCTCAGCCATTAATAGTCAAATGGTCATTGATTCACCTTTGTATGATGATTATGAATATGATTTCCATGAAGATTCTGTTGAAGACCTTATATAAGAGAAGTACCCTTCACATCAAAGCAACAATAGCTTGTTTCAACCCTCATGTCATATTTTTGTTGCTGAAAAAGAAGAAAAATATGATAATCTAATTTTAGAGGGTGAAAAACTGAGAAATTGGACCATAAGCCAAGCTATGATGAATATCCCTCACAATCAGAAGATAAGACAGAAGAATGTAGTTTCCCAAGAACTTCTAATTGTGATGAATCGCCCTATCAACTCCCTATTCCTCTTGAAGACACAAACTCAGTTTCATCAAGCAGCCAAGATCAAATGCCATGTGATCAGATGAGAAAGGTTGAAATTAAAGAAAGAAAATCATCACTAAGTGTTGGCCCTGGGTTATGGAAGGAAGTGAAGAACGAGGAAGAAAAGGGAAAAAACGAGCTTCACGAGAGACATAGTGACTGTCACTAGGTTGAAGCGAGAAAAAGAACAGAAAAGATGGAGCAAAGTGCGGGAAAGAAAGTTGTTGGATGAGAAGATCGAGGATGAAAGATCAACAAGGAAGATGGACTGAGGATGACTCAGGAAGTGGAACAAGCCAGCATTAGATGCCTTGGAGCATCGTGAGATGGAGAAGGAAAGACAGGCTGGCGAAGCCCAGAAAGAATGGGTCAAGATGACCTAAGGTTGTAGACACCTAGGGTTTTGGTAATTAGGGCTTTTGACACCTAGGTTTCGACCTAAGGTTGTCGGTGAGGGAGTATAATGTATAAATAGAGGTCGAGAGGACCTAGGTCGGGTCGGTACTATGGTTGAGCCTTGTTGTTGGTTATTATTCATTGGGAGAATACTGTATTAAGGGTGGGAGAAGTGTTGAGAGAGAGAGCCTTCTGGTATTGTAAGATCTTCAGCTGGGTGTGAAGATCAAGTCCTATAGCTGGGTGCGCAGGAAGGAAGAGATACAGAAAGAGAGGATCTGCAGGCCAGAGCGTAGATCATAACTGTAAGCTTTTTTCATCAAGCACCCAAGATCAAATGCCATGTGATTAGATGAGAAAGGTTAAAATTAAAGAAAGACAAGCATCACTAAGCCTTTTTCCTAATACACCTCATGACCAGGAGTGGACCAAGGCCATATGCATTGAGGATGAATCAGAAAATAAGAAAGACATACAACAACCAAGAACAGTGGAGGAAGGACCTAATGCAATACTTTTCCTTTTTACACAAAGCAATGTCCCAGGGGCAAGTATTGATGATTTTTTTCATGATCCATTTTCATCATGTTTGCAAGAATAAAGTGGGCCTAGGCTCATTGATTTCTTCAATGGAAAGTGTATTGCCAAATGTTTCTTTGACGTGCCTTCAAGTAAGAATTATCTCTAGTGCTTAAGGAAGCACATTTCAAAGCTTCAAATAGTTGAAAAAATGATGAAATGGCTTCATTGGTTGTTTCATGTAACTTGAATGCTTAATTTTCCAAATAATTAGAGTAGGTGTGTGCAATAAGCTTGTTGAACAAGCATCATTTTCATAATTTTGGTTAGTGTTAGTTTTCATTTGCATTTGGTTTCAGTTGAAGTTCACAAACCAAAGCAGATTGCAGAGGTTAAAGGTTGGGAGCATCCCTAGGATAAGGCACTGAAACTACAAGAGTTCTTAGAGCCTCACAGGGAGGAATATATTCCCCATGGATCCTATGTTAGCACAATATTTGTTTATGCCTCAATGTTGCATAAATCCTTCATTATTCATTTTGGCAAATGAATACAATTGTTATGGGATATTTTATTTATTTTGGGGAAAATTGAAATGATATTGGGTTATGCCCAATATTCAAGTTCAAGCATCAAAATAAGTCACTGATTTTCACTACCCAATCACACAAAGACACACATACGGGCGCTACCTAAGTTATGGCAGAAAATGAATTGTGCAGAGTTATTTTACTAGTTTTGAGTCACTAACATAAAACTTAGATTGTGAATAATTGAGAAGGTATTTTTGAAAACTGGAGGAGGTTTTTGTTCATAACATTCAAAATAACAAAAAACTCTCTCATTGTTTCAAAATGTGTTATGGTTTGAGAGATATTAGACATAGAAGTGACTCTACCGAATCTGCATAGCGACACTACCTAATTTCCTATAGCGGTCATGGTTTTGGTATTCACCTTGTTGGGAGGTTGTCACCTATCAAGGATGATTTGAATGGCTTCTAAAGGATAATTTAGACGTCAAGGGACACCTGGACCTAATATTTATCTCCATCAAATGCCTCATGCATGAGGTGGAAACAATTTATTAATGACTTCCAACAAATTCCTGAAAATTAGCAATTTGTTGGATTTTTGTCTCTTTGATTGTTGCCACCTATCTCCAAGGCTTAGAATCCAATGGAGGAGATGGGATTCGACCTCCTAAGTTTATTTGGATTCTATTTTCTATTTAGGGAAGGAGATATATATTGGAGAGGGGGATTCATGAGCCAAGAGAGGCTAGAGAGAGATGTAGCATGCAATTTTCCTGTGTGTTTTCATTTGTAAGCCTGTGGGCTTTTTAGGATTGTAAGCATTACTGCTATTGGAGACTCATGAGAGATATGATTTCAGATTGTAACTCTTTTGTTTATATTTCTTCTTATTTGAATATATTGCATATTTGAGGATCAAAATCTGTCAATGATTTATGGATCCCTAAGCAGTAGAGGATTTGTTGTATTTTTCCCATCAATCATTGTTTATATTCAAGTATTTATTGATTCATTAAATTGAGAGGATCTCTCTTTAGTGAACATTCTATATTATGTTTTCCTTCTTCATTCTTCCACCTATCAACATATAATCTTGTTTTCTGTTGAGAAACTTTTGTGCCTTCGATGAGTAGGATGTTTGTGACTCCATTGCAGATTGGTGTAGCCTACTGATCTACAGTTTGCAGCCCTCTCTCTTTCTTTATCCATATTATTGATCCGCATATTCAAAGCCAAAATTATCTTTTACATTTTGATGGGTGCTGAGCTTACACTTTAGCAGTCAAAGTGTGACTTTTAGTGCTAACAGAACCATTTTAGCTCTTGACTTATTTTTTGGTCCCCTTCATGACTTATCCCTAGGTCGATCCCTCCCGTGACTAGACTGATGTGACACACCTTTCTCCTCACTCATGACCTCATAGGCATGCCTCATTGTCCTTGCTTACCTGTCCAATCATTTTTTGAATTGGAGCACTGCCCACTCATTAGGCAGTTCCGTAGCGCCTTTCCCGTTCATCTCTTCCACCACAAGTCATGATTGCCACGAATGATTTCATGTTCCTTGTTTTTCGTGCCAAAATTTAGTTAAAGGATGCCTTCAATATCTTACATTTACGAGCCCTGGTAATGGTTTCTAATTTTGAAAAACTCAATAGTGATTCTCTGTGCAAATTCACAAGTTCTGATCAGGCGACAACAAGGAAACCAAATTTGAGGCTGAAGTAGATTCGAGGGCCAAAGTTTTCACAATTTCATCCTGATATTTTGTTGAAGATTCCAACAGGTGTCTTCTCCACAGGTATCCCGTGTTGCCTCCTCTGCATATTAATTTTCACAAGAAATTTGCGCTCGGGTTTTGGTTTGCCGAGCTTGCACTATTGTAAGGGACGTGTCTTTGCATGATAAGCCTTGTTTTCTATCTTGTTCATACCTTTAAACTTCATTGCCTGTATCTAGGTCTGATTACTGTTGTCTACCTCAACCATTGAAATTGCAAGCTCTTAAATATCCTATCCTCTGCGTATGCATTGTGCTACCCAGAGGCACTGCTTAAAGCCTCTCTACCTCCCCTGCTTCCTTTCATCTTGGAGTTAAGCGTTTTTACTCAGTTGCAAAGGGCCAATTTTGGATTACCCCCTCACCGTCTACACTCTCAAATACCAATACAAGTCTAAGGGTGTAGTTCCCATAGTCAAGCCTTGGCTTACTAGCACCAGTCCATTTTAAAAGGTTAGCCTTGTAAATTTGAAGCCCGATTTAAAGGCTTCCTGGTTATTACCATCCCATAAGCCTTTAAAGGCTCTCATTCTAAGCCACGGAGACTCCTCAATCAAGGAAGACACACAAAGGTGGGAAGGTGGTTAGGACAGAACCTGTGGACATGCATTTTTTTGATACAGAGCGCATGGCAAGAGAGGTCTTTCAAAGAGTGGGGTGCCTCTCTTTCTGCTAGAATATGCAGAGAGGCCATCCAGAGGTAGCAAGGTATTTTGCATTACATTTTGATGGAAGAAAAACCAAGGTTGGGGAATTGAAATTTCAGGTGACTGTAGCCTCTATCTCAGTTGCAACAGGAATCCCCATTTCAGGTGAAAAGTGGTACAATGCCATGGCTTTGAGTTCATCCTATGCTAAAGATATCTTTAAACCTGAATATCAAGTTAATGATTTGTCTAAAATTATTCCAAGGAGTCAATTGATTGAACAGTTTGACAAAATGTCGAAGATCATACAGAGATATTTTACATGTGAAGGGAGATTTAACATATTGTACCAGTACCATATAGGGATTTTGCTACATTTTACTGGTAAGGTTGAGATGAATATTCCCTATTACCTGTTAAGGAGCATACGTAAGATATCAGAAAGGATTCAAGCCAAATCTAAGGATGTGGATTCTAGACTTTTCCACTCTGGATTGATCAGAATGCTAGTCTATGAGGAATTAGGTAAGAAAGAGATTTCACGGGAGCATTTTTCTGTTACTTGTCATTTCAAGTTGGATATAGTATCAACTCCTCAATCATAGAAGGCAAGTCCTTTAGCACCCACTAGTTATACTAAAGCAGGAACCAGTAGGAAGAGAAAGGGCAGAGCCCTTGTTCAAGTTTCAGAGATCAACAAACAGGTCACAAGAGCTATGGAGGAAGCTTTTTCTTCCCCACAAAGAGATTCTTCACCACCTCCTCCACTAGGGTTAGAAGAGGTTCCTTCTTCTACCAAATCTGCATCGAAGAAAGGGAATAATCTACTCTTCCCCTATTCTCCTCTAGCAGTCAAAATCAAGGGTAAAAGACCTTTCACAAGGTCATCAATTCCTAAGGAGGTTTTCAAAGAACAATATTTACCAAAAACCCCTATTCAAAAGAAGAAGGGTAAATGCATTGAAAAGCCTGTGGAAGAGAAACAAGAATCCCCTGTATAGAAAGGGAAGGGTAAAGTTACTAAAATACCTTTGGAGAGGAAATATGAAACCTCTGTGAAAGACTTTGAAAAACATGTGGAAAGAAAAGAAGAAACCCTTGCGCAGAGGAAGAAAGGTAAAAGCAAAGCCATCAAGAAACCTGATGAGGTATGCAAGACACTTCCCATGCAGGTGGAAGAGGAGAATGAGAAAAATCCTATTGAGACTTTGCATGTCACTGCTCCTCTCGATAGTCAAACCTTCAAAAGACTTATCAGGCAACTTAGGAATGTAAGAAAGGAGGTGGCTCAATTGAAAAAGGAATCCACGTTTGATAGAGCCAAGATGACAGAGCTTATGGATGGCTACAATCACACCCTTGACTTGGCAAGGTTTGTAGCAAGAAAGGCCCAGCCCCTTCATAGACAGCTAAAGAATATTTATAGGTAGAATAGAGGCTAAAGGCAACTAAAGGTATCCCAGAATAGGAAGCTAAAGGCAGAGCTATAGCACTTTCAAGATGAGGTATCCCAAAGAAATTTACAGGTATTGGTTGAAGCTGCCATTGAGAATGAAAAACCAACAGTTAAGGAGAGAACAACCACACTGAAAAAGCCTGTCATTTCTAAGAACAAGAAGTTTGTTGTGCCAAATGAAGATCCTCTTTCTACTAGAAAGAGTGAGAGGTTAAGTGTCAAGGTGACAAAATAGCTAGTGAAATTTAAGCCCCATTTTTTAGGATGGTTCCTTTTTGGGAGGGTTAACTGATATTCAAATATTACCTCTGCCATCTATACAGGCTTCTAAGCATTTAACTATCAGAGTTTTGGGTTTTTGCTAAGTGCTAACTCCCTCAGTGGTAAAATGCACTACCTATCTTACTGCCAAGACACCTAAGTACAATGGGTTTGACATTATGAAAGACCACCAATTGCTCTGCACACGTTCAATATTGAAGGAACTGTGTTTTTGACAATGCTAACTAAACCTACACATAGATGCAACATAAGTGGTGCTACCTACAGGCACTACCTAATATCTGGTAGAGAATGAACCTATACACAGATGCAACATAGTGGCACTACGTAAAGGCACTACCTAATACTTGGCAGAGAACAGAGTTTGCATACAAGTGTAGCACAGTGGCACTACCGAATATTTCATAGAGAACAAAGGTTTGCACACATACGTAGCACAATGGTGCTACCTAAATGCGCTACCCTTTTTACTTGTCCAGTTGTGAAATATGCTACTTAGGCTGCTACCTAAAGAAGCTACCAGCAGACACTAGGGATCTAGGAAGGTCATGCCAATAAATTTTGGATGGATGATAATGGAGAAAATTGGAGAAGCAATAGCTAGCATTATGAGGACAACTACATGCTCCTAAAAGACACATGGAAAAATAGGAGATGTGCAACAAAAGAGAATAAAATCAGTTTGAAGCTTGGTTGGATTAGTCACCAACATTTTCCTGTTTTATAGCATAGGTTGTTAAATAATTTGTTAGATCAAATAAATGTTTAGATATTTTCAAGGGAAGGAGGCTAGCTCGTACCTCCAGTTGTTGCATCCCTTTTGTTATAAATAGATAGATCAATTGCTTTATCAGGTTCGGATGGTTGAGCAAGGCTCTCTTAGATTGTAATATTTTGATGAAGTGACTGTGATCTGGCTATGTACTAGACTTAAGACATTTTGGCTCATAGAAATCAGCTTCTCTTTTAGCTTATTTGCTTTTGATGCTAAATGTTCATGCTTTGAATGATTCACATGAATGATTGTGGTGATGTTATGATGGATGCTTGATCATATTATTATCATGATGTTTATTTAGCTTCCTTAGTTTCTGAATTCAAGAAGATATTGTATTAAGAAACTTTATTCCTTAGGATTTTGTAGACCTGATGTTTATAGCAGCCCCTACATCCCTCTCTTTCAAGTCTTCCTTCTATTCATATTTACTCCCAATTACTTATTGAAGTTAGCCAAGACCTCAATTGCTGGTGCATGCTAGCCTTGTTATCTGAGTTGGAACATTATCATTTTGAGTCCTTTTCCATTTGACCCTACAAAACACTCTTACATTCACATATAAACCTGATGGGTACTGGGTTTTCCTTCCATGCAATCTAAAGGTGATTCCTAGTGCTAACATTCTTGGCAACGTTGCTGGGGAACGATTTGAAGACTTTTCCCTGGGATTGAACGACACAGTATACTAGTTCTAAAGGTGCATTAGAACTCAATATCTTGAAGATTGCATCTTGCACCTGGAGACTCCATTTTTTCAGCGCCGACACCTAAAGGAAGACATACGAGATGAAATCCACAACTACCTTTGGTTCCAAACCCATAAAAAATACTCAAGAAGGGAAAAGCTTCTCTGAAAATATTTTTTGCTGCTACAAGTGCTTCTGGTCAGTTCCCTGATTCCACTCTTGATACTCCAGCTCTTTTATCAAGTAAGCTTTCTTTACCCTCTATTGAAGTATCTAAGAAACTTGATTTTGAAGAGTTTCCCGTTTAATACTCTTCCTTTAAAACTGAATTGAAAGAAGAAAAAATTGACATTTTCTCCTTCCCTGATATTGAAAAGTGTTTCAGTCTTGATAGTTTTGAATATTTCCCTACTTTAAGCTTAGCTACACCTCTTTCTGTTAAAACTTTTTCTGCCAAAGAAGTGGAAACTTCATCCCCTTTTCAGACCTTACCATCTTCTTCCAAGACTCATCCCTTTGCAGTGAAAACTGAAACCCCCCCTTCATACTTTTATTCCTCTCCTAAGCTGCACACAGTCAAGTATCCTTCTCCTTCTTGTTCACCAAGAATCCAAAATCAAATGGCAGTTGTTAACCCCCCTCCAAATAGGATGGATGCCATAGTGGCTGCAAGATACACTCCTCTAGTCTTAACCCAGCCAGTGAATGCTCTCCCTCCTAGAGATTGTTTGAAATACATGCCCAAGTTTACTGGAGAAGAAGATATAACAGCTGAGGAGCATCTTGCTGCTTTCTATAGCTATGCAGATAACCAAAATATTGAAAATGAGGATGTGTTGATGAGGGTTTTCATCCAAATCCTTTTTGGTGAGGCTAGGAAGAGGTTTAGGGGTCTAGCCCCTAGATCCATTACTGGTATTGAATCATTGGATGAAGCCTTCTTAAGGCACTGGGGGGACAAAAGGGATTTTTTGTACTACATCACCGAATTCGGATCCCTAAAAAGGGAAGAAGGAGAGTCTGTCTCTGAATTTTCTAAAAGATTCAATAAAATGTACAACAAGATCCCTTATGAGATAAAACCCACTGAAACCTCTACAAAAATCACTTATGCCAGTGCATTTGACCCCGAGTTCTGCCTCCTGTTGAGAGAAAGAAGGTCACCTTCCTTAGTTCATATGCAAGATGTTGCCTTAGAGGTAGAATCCAATATAGTGGCATCAGATAAGATCAGGGGTAAATCTGATAGGGATAGGAGAAAAAATAGAGCTGAAGCTTCAACTTCTGATTCCTCTGTTGTCCATTCTCAAGTAGATGAGCTGACCAAACTAGTAAAATCCCTTTCCACTGAGATTGAGAAGTTAAAATCAGAAGGGAAATAGGCATATAGAAATGATCAAAACACTGATAACAGAGGTAACTATAGAAGACCAAATAATGCTCCCCAAATCTTTCCCAAAGATCCCAGAAACACAGAGAGAGATGATCAGAGGGTATAAGCGCCTTTGCAAAATAATTTGGTTGTTGATGAAGAAGAAGAGGAGGCAGAAGCTGATCTTGAGATTCACTGCTTAGGTGACATATCCCCATCCCCACACTTATCTCAATCCTCTTATGAGAAATCTTTAATGGATATTCAAATTAATGAGTTAAGTAAAGGAGAGAAAGCAAAAGAAAATGCTAGTAGATATAATTTGAGATCTAAGAAGAATGAAGAAAAAAATGATGCCCCTAATCAACCTGCTCAAAAAGAAGATTATGCCAAGGCTGTGACAGTGAGAAGTAAGGAAAAAGACTCTCAAAGACCACAAGTTCTGATCATAAATCCTTTCCTTGAAACCAAATAAATCTTGAAACCTTCTTCTTCCTTCAGTTTTGAGAATGAGATCCAAAAAATAAAGATCCCTGTACCTTTTTTGGAATTGATAAAAAATGAGGAATTTAAAAAATATTTATCCAAAATGCTATAGCCTAAATCATCTCCAAATGCCACTGATTCAATAAATCTGCAAGATGAAAAACCAACAGTGATTTTAGTTCCTTTGATAGAAGACAAAGATGATTTATCCCCACCTTTCTATACTTCATTGAATATACATGATAAGGTGCTACACAATTGTCTTATGGATTCAGGGGCATCCGACAATCTTATGCCAAAATCTATTATGAATGAAATTGGGTTAGAAATAAAAAAGACTTATCATGACTTATATTCTTTTGACTCCAGAAAATTCAAGTGTCTTGGAGTCATTAAGGATATGGTGGTGACCTTATTTCAGTTGCCCATGAAGAGTATACTTATGGATATCATAGTTGTTGATGTTCCCCCCAATTTTGGCATGCTCTTGTCAAGATCCTGGATAAAAAGACTCGGGGGAACCTTGCAAATGGATCTCTCTTATGCTACTATTCCCGTTTTTGAGGGAGAGAATAGAAGACATTATAGGGAAGCTCAATTGGATTACATCATTAGTGATGAAGCAAACCCCACAAATCACCTTATTTTTTCTTTTGATACAGATATGGGATCTAGCATTTTGCAGCTCACTGATGCTCCTGAAGCCCCTCTAGAAATCAGAAAACAATCCATTACCTTTTCTGAGGAGCCTTTTCTAACCACTTATGTTTGGAAGATGTTCTTTGATGGAGCCTCTTCCAAGGAAGGTGTTGGTGCTGGGGTGGTCTTTGTCTCACCAACTCAAGAAACTATATCTTTGTCATATAAACTAGAATTTGAGACTACTAATAATGTGGTAGAGTATGAAGCTCTTGTATTGGGCTTGAGGGAAGCTAAGGACATGAGTAGAAGAGCTATCAATATTTGGGGATGCTGAATTGATAGTCCATCATATTAAAAAGCTTTATCAAAAAAATCACCCTAGGCTTAGATCTTACATAAATGAAGTGTGGGATTTGGTGGACAATTTTTTTTCTTCTTTTAACATATCATTCATTCGTAGAGAAGAGAATACCATCGCTGATTCTTTGGCTGTATCAGCAAGAAACTTCAGAATTCCTATACCACCCAAGATCAAGTATGATGTAGAATTCAAGTACATGCCTTCTATACTGGACAATGTAAAATATTGGAAGTTGTTCGAAGATGATTTAGGACTTAAAAATTTCCTCGAGACTGTTGATGTATTTTATTCATTACACATTGATCAGGATCATGATTCATAAATTACTCCTCATGATGATGTTTTCCTCAATAAAATTGCTAATCATCATATTGTACAACTACCTAGCAATCATATTCCAAAAGGACTAATTCCTTTGGAAATATTATTTGACGGGAATGATGTGGCAGTGAAAGGGAAGGTATCTATTGATGATGCTGATATAAATGAGTGCAATTTGGGCACTGAAAAGAATCTTAAATACATCAAATTGTCAAGCAGCCTATCAGAAGAGAAGAGGGAAGAATATACTAATTTGTTGAAGGAATTTGCTGATATATTCGCTTGGACTTATGAAGATCTCAGAACTTATGACACAAGCATTATAGAGCACACAATTCCATTAAACGAAGACACCAAACCCTTCAGGAAAAAGTTGAGGCAAATCAATCCTATGTTGCTTCCTGTCATGGAGAAAGAGGTAAAAAAGATTTTAGATGAAAAAATTATCATTCCTTTGAGGTATTCCGAATGGGTGGCTAATTTGGTCCCAGTAAGAAAAAAAAATGGAGAAATCAGACTTTGTGTTGATTTCTGAAATCTTGACAGAAGCTCAAAAAAGGATAATTACCCTTTACCCAAGATGGAGCACATATTACAAAAGGTAACAGGAGCAGCCAAGATGTCTATGGTTGATGGATTTTCCGGATACAATCCGTTCTCTGTTTTTCTAGAAGACAGGGAGAAGATGACCTTTACCACTCCTTGGGGTACATTTATGTACGCCAAGATGCCCTTTGGTTTGATGAACGTGGGGGAAAATTTTCAATGAGCTATGGACATAAAATTTATTGGGGAGAAGGATAAGTTTGTTGTTATCTATTTAGATGACATAACAATGTACTCTCAGTCTGATAAAGAACATTGTGATCACCTAAGAAAAGTTTTCTTGAAATGCAGAAAATTTGGCCTCTCCTTGAACTTGAAAAAATCATTTTTTTCCATGAAGGAAGGGAAATTATTGGGACATATCGTGTCATATGAAGGGGTAAGGATTGATTTCAGCAGGGCTGAATCTACACAAATATTGTCACTTCCTAGATCCAAAAAAGAGGTTCAATCTTTTCTGGGAAAAATTAATTTTTTGAGAATATTTGTGTCAAATTTTGCTGAGTTGGTTAAGCATATCACAACCATGCTTAGGAAGGGTAGTGAAATCAAATGGACTGTTTAGTCCCGTGATTATTTTGATCAGATAAATAAATCCTTGACTGAAGCCCCGGTTCTTGTTAGCCCAGACTACTCCAAGGACTTTCTTATTTTTTCTTTTTCCTCTTTTGATACAGTAGCAACAATCCTATTGCAGAAGAACGTTGAAGGCTTAGAGTAACCCATTGCCTTTTTCAGCAGGGCATTAGAGATGCTGAATTAAAAGATGACATCATGGATAAGAAAGACTATGCATTGGTTAAATCTCTTAAGTCCTTCAGAGTTTATGTCCTGCATTCAAGAGTTATTGGCTATGTCCCATCAGCTGTTGTAAACAAAATTCTTATTCAACCTGATATAAACGGAAAAAAGGAGCAAGTGGATTTCTAAATTACTTGAATTTGATTTGGAGATTAATCCTACCTAATTGGTTAAAGGCCAGCGTTTAGCCAAGCTTTTAGCTGGATCAAATTGCTCAGCACTGGGGGGTAAATTTCATCCACTCATGTTCAGAAAATCAGCAGGTTGAAATAACTGATAGAAGTTCTCAAATCATCTATGCACTGGAAAATTGCAGTTGGTACAAGGACATTATATTTTTTCTACAAAATTTACAGCCTCCAAGTGGTATGGAAAATAACAAGGTGAGAGCCTTAAAAATCAAGTCAATAAAATATTGCCTTGTTGATCAAGTTTTGTATTGGAAGGATCCATTAGGAGTGCTTTTGAGATGCCTAGACCCCCAAGAGGCCCAAAAGATTATGTCTGATTTCCACGACAGTTTATGTGGGGGGCATCATTATTGGAGAACCATGACATACAAGATCCTCAGGGTTGGGTACTTCTGGCCCAATTTGTTCACTGATGTTTGTGATAAGATCAGAGCCTATGCTAAGTGTCAGAAGTTCTCCAGAAAGCAGCAGCTTAAGTCTTTTCCATTAAATCCTGTGGCAGCTTCAGGACCTTTCCAGCAGTGGGGCCTGGATTTCATCGGGGAAATTCATCCTACTTCTAGTGGTCAAAATAGATGGATCTTGACTGCTACATATTACTTTACTAAATGGATTGAAGCTATTCCTACAAGGAATGCTTCCCACAAAGTGATCATTGTTTTCCTTGAAGATATTATGGAAAGGTTTGGGTGTCCTGACAGAATCGTCACTGATAATGCTGCATCTTTCAAGGCTGAATCATTGATTCAGTTCTATGAATAGTTTGGGATCACTTTGATTCATTCTACCCATTACTATCCTCAGGGAAATGGGCTTGCAGAATCCTCAAACAAAAGCATTATAAATATCATTAAAAATGTGTTAGAGGATAACAAAAAGGCATGGGAATCAAAACTCAAATTTTCTCTATGGGATGACAGAGTGATGATAAAATGGTCCCCGAGACTTTCCCCTTTCCAGCTGGTGTATGGAGTTGAAGCCATTTTTTTTTCTTAGCTTGCCTTACCTGTGGAAAAATTCTTCCAAGATTACCAAGGGGAACCTGATCATATGATCAAAAGGATTCAACAGCTAGTTGAAGTGCAGCAAACCCTGGAGCAACTTGTAGACAAAGCATGTGACCATCAACTAAAGATTAAGCAGGCTTTTGACAAAAAGGTGAACAAAGAGGATTTTCAATTGGGCGATCTAGTGCTCAAGTGGGATGCACCGAGGCAAGATAAAGGAAAGCATGGTAAATTTGAAGCTTTATGGATCAATCCTTTCAAAATCTCCGAGGTATTCTCTAATAACACTTTCAAGTTGCAGAATATGGAGAATGAAGAGGTTTTTGGTGGCCCTGTCAATGGGCATTTCCTGAAAAAGTACTTTTCTTGAGCCTTGAGTGGCTCTTCATGTCATTGTAAATATCATTTTCTTTTTATTTTTGTTTCAATAATTGACCATGTAGCCCTAGGATAAGGCACTAAATCTACTCATTCTTGGCAGCCTGCAGGGGGCATGCGATCCCCTGTGGAGCCAATGTTATCACACTAAATTGCCTTGGGTCTTTTAGTTTGTTTTAATCCTTTTTTAAGCCTCAGATTTTAATTTTTTAATTTTCATCCCTTTAAAGTTATGTTTGTTAGTTCCCCTTAGATGATTAAAGTTTTGATTCATAACTCTAGTTTGATCCTCAAATTGATTTTTGGTCTTAGAACCATTTTAGCTCATGACTTATTTTTTGGTCCCCTTCATGACTTGTCCCTAGGTTGATCCCTCCCATGACTAGACTGATGTGACACACCTTTCTCCTCACTCATGACCTCATAGGCATGCCTCATTGTCCTTGCTTACCTCTCCAATCATTTTTTGAATTGGAGCACTGCCCACTCATCAGGCAGTTTCATAGCGCATTTCCCATTCATCTCTTCCACCATGAGTCATGATTGCCACGACTGATGTCATGTTCCTTTTTTTCAGTGCCATAAGTCAGTTAAAGGATGGCTTCAAGATATTACATTTACGAGCCCTGATAATGGTTTCTAATTTTGAAAAACTCAATAGTGATGCACTACGCAAATTCACAAGTTTTGATCAGGTGACAACAAGGCAACCACATTTAAGGCTGAAGTAGATTCGAGGGCCGAAGTTTTCATAATTTCATCCTGATATTTCGTTGAAGATTCCAACAGGTGTCTACTCCATAGGTATCCCATGTTTCCTCCTTTGCATATTAATTTTCACAAGAAATTTGCACTTGGGTTTTGGTTTGTCGATCTTGCACAATCGTAAGGGACTCGTCTTTGCATGATAAGCCATGTCTTCTATCTTGTTCAAACTAGTAAACTTCATTTCCTGTATCTAGGTCTGATTACTGTTGTCTTCCTCATCCATTGAAATTGCAAGCTCTTAAATAGCCTATCCTCTACGTATGTGTTGCGCTACCCAAAGGCGTTGCTTAAACCCTCTCTGCCTC
This sequence comes from Picea sitchensis, assembly GCA_010110895.2. Taxonomy (NCBI): domain Eukaryota; kingdom Viridiplantae; phylum Streptophyta; class Pinopsida; order Pinales; family Pinaceae; genus Picea; species Picea sitchensis. Next base: position 68,998 of record SNQJ01S0007441.1, on the reverse strand, counting down.
CATTGCTTCCTTTCATCTTGGAGTTAATGATTTTTACTTAGTTTCAAAGGGCCAATTTTGGATTACCCCCTCACCATCTACACTCTCAAATACCTGTACAAGTCTAAGGGTGTAGTTCCCACAGTCGATCCTTGGCTTACTAGCATCAGTCTGTTTTAAAAGGCCATCCTTGTACATTTGAAGCCCGATTTAAAGCCTTCCTAGTTATTACTATTCCATAAGCCTTTAAATGCTCTCATTATAAACCATGGAGACTCCTCAATCGATGAAGACACACAAAGGTGGCAAGGTGGTTAGGACAGAAGCTGTGGACATGCATCTTTTTGATACATAGTCCATGGCAAGAGAGGTCTTTCAAATAGTGGGGTGCCTCTCTTTCTGCCAGAATATGCAGAGAGGACATCCATAGGTAGAAATACATTTTTCATTACATTTTGATGGAAGGAAAACCAAGGTTGGGGATTTGGAATTTGAGGTGACTGGAGCCTCTATCTCAGCTGCAACAGGAATCCCCATTTCAGGTGAAAAGTGGTTCAAAGCCATGGCTTTGAGTTCAGACTACGCTAAAGATCTCTTTAAACCTGAATATCAAGACAATGATTTGTCTAAAAGTATGCCAAGGAGTCAATTGATTGAACAGTTTGACAGAATACTGAAGATCATACACAGATATTTTACATGTGTAGGGAGATTTAACACATTGTACCAGTACCGTATAAGGATTTTGCTACATTTTACTGGTAAGGTTGAGATGAATATTCCCTATTATCTATTAAGGAGCATAGGTAATATGTCAGACAAGATTCAAGACAAATCTAAGGATGTGGATTCTAGCCTTTTCCACTCTGGATTGATCAGAATGCTAGTCTCTGAGGAATTGGGTAAGAAAGAGATTTCACGGGAGAATTTTGTTGTTACTTCTCATTTCAAGTTGGATCTAGTATCAAATCCTCAATCACAGAAGGCAAGTCATTTATCACCCACTAGTTCTACTAAAGCAGGAACCAGTAGGAAGAGAAAGGGCAGAGCCCCTATTCAAGTTTCATAGGTCAGCAAGCAGGTCACAGGAGTTGAGGAGGAAGCTTGTCCTTCCCCACAAAGAGATTTTTCACCACCTCCTCCACCAGGGTTAGAAGAGGTTCCTTGTTCTACCAAATATACATCCAATAAAGGGAAGATTCTACTCTTCCCCTCTTCTCTTCCAGCAGTTGAAATCAAGGGTAAAATACCTTTCACAAGGTCATCAATTCCTAAGGAGGTTTTGAAAGAGCAGTATTTACCAGAAAGCCTTATTCAAAAGAAGAAGGGTAAAGGCATTGAAAATCCTATGGAAGAGAAACAAGAAGCCCCTGTACAGAAAGGGAAGGGTAAAGGTACTAAAAGACCTTTGGAGAGGAAAGATGAAACCTCTGTGAAAGACTTTGAAAATCCTGTGGAAAGAAAATAAGAAACCCTTGTGCAGAGAAAGAAAGGTAAAATAAAAGACACCAAGAAACCTGATGAGGTAGACACAACACTTCCCATGCAAGTGGATGAGGAGACTGATAAAATCCTATTGAGACTGTTCATGTTACTGCTCCTCCCGACAGTCAAACCTTCAAAAGACTTATCAGACAACTTAGGGATGCAATAAAGGAGGTGGATCAATTGAAAAAGGAGGCAATGTCTAACAGAGCCAAGATGATAGAGCTTATGGATGGCTACAGTCACACCCTTGACTTGGCAAGGTTTGCAGCAAGAAGGGCCCACACCTTCATAGACAACTAAAGAATCTTTATAGGCATAACATAGGCTTTCAGTCTTAGAACAAGAAGCTAAAGGAAAAACTGCAACACTTTCAAGACGAGGTAGCCCAAATAAATTAATAGGTATTGGTTGAATATTCCATTGAGAATCACAAACCAACAGTTAAGGGGAGCATAACCACACTGAAAAAAGCCTATCATTGCTAAGAAGAAGAATTTTTCTGTGCCAAATGAAGATCCTCTTTCTACCAAAAAGAGTGTGAGGTTAAGTGTCAAGGTGAAAAAATAGTTGGTGAAAGGTAAGCCCCATTGTTTAGGATGGTTCCTTTTTGGGAGGGTTAAGTGATATTCAAATATTACCTTTGCCATCTATACATGTTGCTAAGCATTTAACTATCAGAGTTTTGGGTTTTTGCTAAGTGCTAACTCCCTCAGTGGTAAAATGCACTACCTACCTTACTGCCAAGACACCTAAGTACAATGGGTTTGACATTATGAAAGACCACCAATTGCTCTGCACACATTCAATATTGAAGGCACTGCGTTTTTGACAATGCTACCTAAACCTGCACACAAATGCAACATAAGTGGCGCTACCTATAGGTGGTACCTAATATCTAGTAGAGAATGAACCTATACATAGACGTAGTACAATGACACTATGTAAAGGTGCTACCTAATATTTGGTAGAGAACAGAGTCTTCATACATGCATAACACAGTGGCGCTACCTAATATTTCAGAGAGAACAAAGGTTTGCACACATATGCAACACAGTGGTGCTACCTAAATATGCTACCCTTTTTACTTGTCCAATTTTGAAATACGCTACCTAGGCTACTACCTAAAGAAGCTACCAACAAACACCAGGGATCTAGGAAGGTCAGCCAAAAACTTTTGGATGGATGATGATGGAGAAAATTGCAGCAACAACAACTGGCATTATGAGGACAACTACATGCTCCTAAAAGACACATGGAAAAATAGGAGATGTGAAACAAAATAGAATCAAATCAGTTTGAAGCTTGGTTGGATTAGTCACCAACATTTTCCTATTTTATAACATAGGTTGTTAAATAAGTTGTTAGATCAAATAAATTTTTAGAGATTTTCAAGGGAAGGAGGCCAGCTCATACCTCTAGCTGTTGCCTCCCTTTTTTTATAAATAGATAGATCAATTGCTTTAGCAGGTTCAGATGGTTGAGCAAGGCTCCCTTAGACTGTAACATTTTTATGAAGTGATTGTGATCTGACTATGTACTGGACTTAAGACATTTTGAGTAATAGAAATTAGCTTCTCTTTCATCTTATTTTCTTATGATGCTAAATGTTCATGCTTTGAATGATTCACATGAATGATTGTGGTGATGTTATGATGGATGTTTGATCATATTATTATCATGATGTTTATTTAGCTTCCTTAGTTTATGAGTTCAAGAAGATCTTTTATTAATAAACTTTCTTCCTTAGGCTTTTGTAGACCTGATGTTTATAGCAACCCCTACATCCCTCTCTTTCAAGTCTTCCTTCTATTCATATTTACTCCCAATTACTGATTGAAGTTATCCAAGACCTTGATTTCTGGTGCATGCTAGCCTTGTTATCTGAGTTGGAACATTATCATTTAGAGTCCTTCTCCATTTGACCCTACAAAACACTCTTACATTCACATAAAAACCTGATGGGTACTGGGTTTGCCTTCCATGCAGTATGAAGGTGATTTCTAGTGCTAACACTCTCCTCCGTTATCTTATCTCAATACCTTGATATTTCTCCTGGTCAGGTTCTCAACATGAGATCTAAACTCTTGAAATCTTACAAGGACTCCATCCTTTGTCTTTAAGATTTAAATCCAAGTCTTTAGAGAGTGGTCATCGATGAAGAGCACATAGTACAAGTATCCTCTCAAGGAAGCAATAGTCATGGGTCCACAAAAATATGTATGTATCAAGTCCAAGATCCCCTTGGATCTACTGTCACTACTCAGAAAGGACCCCTTGACATTCTTTCCAAGAGAACAACCTCTGCAAATGCCATCATGCTCAATATGTATCTCTGGAAGACCTGTTACCATCTTCCACAGAGCGGGAATGGATCTATAATTTAAATGAGAAAGTATCATATGCCATAGCTTGCTTAAGATGATAATATCACGTAACAAGGACTGCCCTAGTCATACAGTCAATCTGTACTAACTATTTTCTCGAACACCAATCACCCAGGAAGAATCTATGCGTGAGTTCTTGTGCCATGAAAGAAATTTTTCTTCAGAGAAAATAACCTTGTAGCCTTTATCCTCGAAGGAAAAAATAGAGACAAGGTTCCTTTTCATCCCAGGTACATATAGTACCTCACTTAATTGAAGTGGTATGTTAGAATCTAGTTGGAAGGAAGAATATTCAACTCCCTTCATAGTATATCTGGCATTATCACCAAGTACAACATGCAGACGAGACTCTTTCTCTACAAGATCTGTAAGATGTTCTCTATATACAGTCATGTGTCTAGAAGCATCACTGTCATTTAAACAAATATCACTATCAGTAGGAATCGTACCTGAGAGTGTTGAAATGAAGAAGAACGCCTCATCCTTTACTTATTCATCTCTCTCAGGTGGTTCTAAATCAACATCGGAAGTGGAGGCATGTTGTTTTCCTTTCTTCCTAGTAGGACAATTTCTTGCAATGTGTCCATACTTCTCACATCTGAAATATAGAATCTTTGATATGTATTTTATTTGTTCATGACATGGAGCTGCTGAATTTTTCTTTTCATTGAACTCTTTGCTGGAACTTCTTCTATTTCTTCTACCTTTCTTTGCATGAGAAGTAAGGGCTTGATTTTCATTATGATGGGATTCTTTCTCAAATTATGGTTTCCTCTTGAGTGTAGTCTTCCCATAGACAATCAAACTGAGGTAAGTATGCTCTTCCACTGATACTTTGAATGAATGGTTCCCAATGGCTTGGAATAGCATTGAGATTAATCATGACAAGTTCTCTGTCTTTTATGGTTTCTCCAATGGGACCTAACTAATCTCTGATCTCTGGAATCTTCATGAAGAAGGCAACAATGGTGTCATCTTTTGTCATCTTGATATTTTGAAGTTGGTGTTTCAATGTAAGAGCTCTATTAGTGTTGTTTCTCTCAAACATATTCTTCAACGCATCATACATTAGATAAGATGTCTTCAAGGTAGAAATGTGAGGTATTATATGATATCTTACTGAGTATATGATTATCTTCCTAGTGTTGACATCATCTATCTTCTATTCAACCTTCTCTTCATCGCTAGTTGTTGCTGGTAGAGTTCCTTCTATCAATCTCAATAGGTCACTCTCTTCTAGAGTGATGTGTAATATTGAATTCTAGGAGCTGAATTTGCTTGATCCATAAATCCTATCTTCCACCAAGGTTATGTTCCTCATGGCTTGTATATTCTTCATAAACCCTAATGGCTAGGCTAGAAACTCTAGCTGCAGAAAACCTGACGGCTAGAATAGGATAGAAACCCTAGGTTTTGTTGGACTTATGATTGCCAACAATAAGCCTTAGAGAGAAAAAAGAACCCCAACGAGCTGTAATAATTCCCCAACGACCTATAAAAACCCTATAAACCAAAATATGCAGAAACCCTAGAAACCCCAAGGCCAAAAATCCAAACTTCTTCAATTTTCAATCTGAAATTTGTAGGTGATGTGCTGGACTAGGCCGTACCTTCCTATGAATAAATTAGGACCAATGCTCAAGGGAAAGTGATAAAAACTAGCTTTACAAGGAAAAGGGTGAGGGTTGTTTTTGTAGTTGCAACAAGAAGGTGACAGCTAGCTTGAAAGGTGCTGGAGTAGCTTTTGTAATGGCTCTTTCAAGAACACTACTCTGATACCATGTTGAATTTTTAATGATGGTCAAATTCATGTAGTTTATTTTCAATTTAGCATGAACTTGAACCATAAAAAATGCAACAACACAATAGTTGCAGTAACCAAGATCACAAGAAGAAAAACCATACATAAGACACAAGAAGTTATCTTGGGAAAACCCTTCTCATAAAAGGGAAAAACCCAAAAATTCTTTACTATATTGACAAGAGAGGAACCCTCTCCAAAAAAAATCCTAGCACACACAAGAGGGTGCTCTATGACCAAGAAAGCTAACACATAGAAAAGAATGTGCACCAAATTTCAGCTCATCAAGTGAATGTGTTGAGTGAATGAAATATGATCCATAATGGGGATGTATCTCTCTAAGAAATACATGACCTAACTCATCAAATAGATGGGTCATTAGCACAATAGGTCTGACTTGTACAACTCAAAAATATAATTAATATTTTACATAATATTAATTATCTTTATGCAGTAGGGAGGACTTGTACCCTTCACAATACAAATTAGGGTTTCACAATAGTCTTACTCTTTGACAATATAACAAAGGTTATAACACACATCCTCTAGTGCTCTGCCACTAGGGACAAGTCCCCATGTGCTCAACCATAAGGGACATCACTCTAAAACATATCAACTCAACTAAATCCATAGGAGTACGAACTGGAGAGCCATCTCAAGTCAACTCAACTAAGTCTAGAGGAGTATGACAGGAGACCATCTCAAGTCATCTCAACTCAGTCCAGAGGAGTACGACAAGAGACCAAAACAAGTCATCTCAACTCAGTCCAGAGGAGTACGACTCACCTTTCACATAGGTGTTCTCATAGATCATCTCAACTCGATCCAGAGGAGTACGATCTGGAGGATGTCTCATGAAGATGCAATCATCAAAAAATACATGGTGAAATTAAGTAAAAAATAATATGCCAAGATGTAAATATCGATAGTAGCACCATCTATTATCAAAACCAAAAGAAAAAAAAAGAATTTCAAGTAAGAAAAAGGAGTTGTATTGTGGGACACACTAAACACACTTGGGTGTGAGGATCAAGAGTTTCAGTGGTCAAGGGAATATAATTACTACAAGACTCTTTCTCTGACCGAGAGGAAAATGAACTTAATTTGGACCTCGTGTATAGCATTAGTAGGATGTGTTTCAAAAGTAACATACTTCAAAGAAGTTGTTCAATGGTGTGTAGATAATTTCAACTATTAGAAAATAATAATTCAGTTGAAAGGACATCAACCCATCTATTTAGCTCCTTCAACATTTTCCAAAATTCTATGACTCCCTACATGTACTTTGCGTTTTAAAAATGAAGAGGTTGATGAATTTCTAAAGAAACATAAAGGAGGGGGGAGGTTTCTAAGAAATTATTTGGAGGACCCAAGCAGTAACCCAGATGTTTCCAAGATTGAGTTAAATTCACTAAAATATCCATACGAAAAATTTGCATGGTTGTTCTCCCGTATTATTGTCTGAAATATATTAAATTTGTACCAAGAAATATTATATAATCCCTAAATTTTTCTTTTCATGAAAAATCCATTATAGATTGGGGTTATCTTATTTCAAGTGAATTTTCTTTCCAACTGGGTAATTTGAAAAATACTTGAAAGTTCTATATGAATTCTTACCCCATCCATGCCATTTCTTATGGTCATGTATTTGAATAATTCGCGAGGGAAAATAACGTTGATTTTAATATGGAACCATTTTATGCATGGTATTAGACTATGTATAGACACAACACTCAATATAATCTTTACCCAGTTCACACCAATTTTATTTCAAAGTTCAAAAAATTGTTTTTAGTCCTAGTACGTCAAGACTATCTCTTGAAGAAGCCGCCATTCTTTCTGGGAAAGATTTTTATGAAACTTATGAATAATTTATTGTTATCAGGTTGTTTGGTGGTGAAGAAAATCATTTTCTTCTCCCATCTTATGTATCAGATAAGATTTTTTCTAAGTAAATGCATAGACAATATAAAGCTTGGGCCCATTTATTTTATGTGAGGAGGAAAAACCAATTCATACCCCTACCATGGGAAATTGGAGAATTCAATGTAAAGCACATAACCCACCTCGAAAAACTTGCAAGTCATCATGACCAACTAGGCTTAAAGGAAGCCAAATTAGTTAAAGATTTTGACGTGGATAAAAAATTCACTACACATATGGAAATAATTGGTTATTATCTGTGTAACACACCCACTAAAGGAAATAAAATTTTTGCGGTCCTCTGTCGGACTCGAACCCCTAAATAACCATGGAGGCCTAGCGTAAGCTGGCTCCTTCTCCGTTCCCACGTGATCGAGGGTTATATTCACTGT
>SNQJ01S0007441.1:2718-39275 GCA_010110895.2 Picea sitchensis | reverse complement strand
CATTTTCACTTTCAGGTGTCCTCTCTATTAGGAAAATTTTCAATCATTCCATGATCTCCCCTTTTAAACCCTCCATCATCTCTTGTAGTTCATATTTTGTTACTGTCTTCTTTTGTAAATCATTTATGTACCTACGCATTTCTTCACCTTCATCAAGAGTTCATGTAGGATTGTCTTGAGGCTTACTTGGTGTATAAGTTCCCTTTTTGGGTGGCATGTTGGCCAAGTATCACATTTGAACCTTGCTTTTGAGGTGGTTCTGCTAAACAATCTTTCTTCTACTGTATCTCCAAAGTTTAGGCCCTTTTGGATATGAAAATTTCTTTTTTGTAGTTATTTGATATTTATTCTCTGCAATGCCATAGTTCTGATCAAAATTGGATGTGACAAGTGGAATTTATGGTAACTTCTCTGCAACTTGCATATTTTTGGCCCTTCTAGGTGATATCACTTGTATAGCGTGCCCCCCAAAAAATAATTGATATAAAATTCTGAAACTCGTACCAGAAATACTACAGACTTTCCACTATCCAATGCAACCAGTATCACTCAATTTGGATACTCTAGAAGGAAGTTATGATTGTTTTACCTGGAACACCTTCTTGAGACTAGTCAATAGGACTAGTCAAATACCCTATCTTCCACAGGGTGTATCTACAAATGTAAGATGACCCGGAATATGAAATTTTTACCATAGATACCTTACTAATTTTTGTGAATATCCTTTGGAGTACCGGGTCTGAAAATTTACAGAAATTTTTTTATAGAAAAAATTCCGCAATCACTTAGTTCAGGATGATTCCAGAACCCTATCTTGAACAGGTTGTATCTCCGAAATTATAAGGCCCCAGGAGATGAACTTTTAACATAACATACCTTGATCTGTCTAATAAATATCCTCCAAGCCGTTCCTTATGAAACATTGTAGAAAAAACGTTATAGTGAAAATTCCAAGGTGTCTCAGATGTAGCAGCGAAACCCCAAGATCTTGAGCTCTGATACCATATGTTAAGAACCAAATATCAATATAGCATAGAAAAACCTTAGAATAAGTACTCAACGCCTTGAAAAAGAGAAAAATTCAGATAATAAGCCTCTTCAAGGGGGCAACCTCCTTATGCCCAAATAAATGTACAATTACAAGATGATTCCAAATGAAAATATCTCCTTGGTATATATAGGAGACTAGGAGGTATATTTGGGGTTGTGACAATTTTGTATAAATACATATATTAAATATCTATTATAGGCTACTTCTTGCCAAATGTAATAGATAAAACTCTCCTTATAGAGTATTAATACAAGTGTAGACATAGATTCCAAGTTTTGTTTAATCTGGGTTATGTGTTTATTTTGTTTTCCATTTCTCAACATTTCTTTATGTATTCCTTGATAAATGTTTGATTTCAATTTAGTAAAACAACTATTGTAATCTCATTGTATCAACAATTTATTAAGTAAGCAGTTTTTCCTCTGCATTTACTGTGAGTAAATCAAGACCTGCTTGCTGTGTAGATTCCTGCATTTTATACTTTATTCAAGGTTACACTATCTTATTTCTTCTACTGCAGGAAGGTGAGACTCTTCTGTAATTGATGCCTTTCTTTGTTTCACAGTTTTGTAGTTTCCTCTCACACCATTCAATATTTCGATTTTGACTCAGACATGAAATATGGCCTCTGTGCCGCCACACTGTTAATTTCATTTGAGGAATTTTTCTCATATAACTAAGGTGGAAAAAGCACATTAAAAATAAACTCTCTTAAACTTTCCTAATGTCTGACATTATTCTTTGAGCCTTAAGTTTAATATCAGGACCGACATATTTTTGGTGCCATTGTTGGGGACAGAGAAACAAAATTATTTTTCCTTGGGAAAATGACAGGGTAAGATTCTATCTTTGATAGTGAACAAAGATTGAATACTTAATTAATGCTATTTTCTATCTTTCACTTGGCGAATCCACCACATATAAGCTGGCATTCGGTCGAAAGAATACCAGAAAGAACCAAGATGATCAACAAACCACACTTGTATTCGTTCCCGAAAGGTTGTTAAAACCAAAGGGATACCTCAAGTTGACTACTGCATCGCCAGGTAAAAAATATCAACCCAAAGTTTCCCAAGTCAATACTAAGGTTTTGGTTGAATAATTAGCTCCTGAAGAGAATTTTAAACAAACACCCTCTGCGGAGGCCTCAACTAGAAATCCCAAGGTTAGATGTGAAAACACGAAGGTAATCGTACCCAAAATAAATATTGAGATTGACCCTTCTAATACTCCTAATTGTTTAAACATAGGAGCCTCCTCTTCACCCATTGTCATGAATACTCTGTTAACCTCACCCTTGCCCGAAGTAAACGTTTCGGCTCTCTGAAACCCTGAAGAACGCATTTTATACCCTGATTCATCTCCTGTCGGTTCGCCTATTTACACATCTTGTAAGTCTGAAGAAAAAATCCCATGTTTCCCTTTCCCTCCTCTTCTAGACTTTTCATCTCCTAATGACCTTTTTCCAGAGTTTTCTTTGTCTCAACCCGAAGAAGTTGAAAGTTCGTCACTTCGGTCCCTCGAAGTTTTCAAAAACCCTTTTTTTTCCCAAAGTTCATCCCCTAGACTTCTGATGGCTTCTGCTGGAGGAGGTGGCGCTGGAGGCGGAGGAGCAGGTGGGAAAGTTAAAGGACCACCCCCACCCCCTAGAATTTTTGCCAAGGTAGCGACTAGATATGATCCTTTGGTCCCTCCTCCCGTCCTTCATGATTTACCTGAAAATTATATGAAGAACTTACCAAAATTTACAGGGGAAGGAGATTTAACTACCACAGAACACATAACCTATTTCAATTAGTTCACTGATATCCTTGGCATTGAGCATGAGGATGTTTACTCAAGGATTGTAGTGAAAATTTTTGAAGGACAAGTAAGAATCTGGTTTTGAGGACTCCCGGTAGGATCCCTACGGTCATACGATGACTTAGAAAATGCCTTTTTAAGACAATGGGGAGAAAAGAAAGACCATTTGTATTATTTGATGGAATTTGGGGCCTTAAGAAAAATAAATTATGAGTCGGTTCTCAAATTTACTCAGAGGTTTAATAAATTGTACCAAAAGATCCCAACCGAAGTTAAACCCTCCCAACCTAGAGAAAAAGTGACTTTTGCAGGGGCTTTCAAACCCGACTTCGCCCTACTCTTGAGAGAAATGAGATCTGCCACATTGACAGGGATACAAAAATGATGTTATAGAGATTGAATCAAATATGATGGCATCTGGTAAATTAAAAAATAAGGTTGAGATAGGAACCAAAGAACCTAAATGCTTCAAGGAACAAGCACAACCCTCCGGATCTGGGAGGTCTACGGAAGAAAAAATGGATAACATGGCTAAGATAATCAAAGTTTTGTCTAACAAAATCTCTAGAATGGAGCTATACCAACAAAAACCTGATCCAGACCAAGACAAAATTGATCCATTCATTAGGAAATATTTCATGAGAAATCCTAATCCCTAGACTCAACATAGACGAATTAAAAACGAAGATAAAAAAATCCAAGCTCATTTTAAAACAATTTTTTTTATAGGAGATGATATGAAAAATTATGAGGGGCTAGAATAAGATATAAACAACCTTAGTGATGATGACCAAGAAACTAATTTAACTAAACATGATTACGAAATATCTCTAGACCTAGAACCCACATTTAGTAATGAAGAGAGTATAAATAATCTAGGAGAGTCTGCATATCAAGGAATACCTGACTCCATAATGGTTGAACTTCAACATGAGTATAATTTAAGGCCCAAAGAAACTAATACTACAAGTGTTCCACTAAAATATATTCTATCGAGAAATAAAGCGAATGAGGCAGCTGCCACTAAACCGATAGTCAAAATGCAAACTGCCCGAACCAAAATAGTTGAAACAAAAGCAACGCAAACTAAGAAAACAAAAAATATCGAAACACAAGCTGCAACTAGAGAAATCGAAAAGACAAATGGAGGTTTTTGTTTAGAAAATGAACTAAATAAATTTAAAACTCCCGTGCCCCTGATTGAGCTTCCCAAGAATCAAATTTATAAAAAACAGATTGCTAAGATGATGAATTTCTCTAATGTTGAATGTCATGCAGATGTGATCAATTTACAAGATGAAAGACCCACAATTATGTTTGGTCCGCACATTGAGAATACCAAGAATTCTATTGCTCCATTTTACATTACATTAACTGTGCATGACCACTTACTTCATAATTGCATGTTGGATTCTGGATCTTTTCACAATTTAATGCCTAAAGTTATTATGGATAAATTGGGCCTTGAAATCACTAGACCTTATCAGGACTTATACTTGTGTGATTCAAGAAAAGTTAAGTGTCTCGGCATGATTAAGGATTTGGTAGTGAATATTTCACAGATTCCTGTAAAAAATATACTTATGGATGTAGTTGTTGTTGATGTCCCCGCCAAGTATGGCATGCATCTATCCAAGTCTTGGGGTGCGAAATTAGGAGGATCACTTCAACTGGACATGACATATGCTACGATCTCGATTTTTGGTGGACAATTTACTCGACTGTACAGAGAGACTAGATTGGAATATACTATAAGTGATCCCCAAAACCCAAATAATTATCCAGTCTATGTTGTCGATCAAGATATAGGAAATTGTATTTTATCAATAGACGATGATTTTGAAGAATGTATAGAATAAGAAAACAAAAAAATAGAAAAAACAAAGAAAAATGTAAATAGTAGAGAGGGAGTATGGAAAATGTTTTTCAATGGCACTTTGTCCTGCGAAGGGGCAGGGGATGTAGCTTTGTTTGTTGCACCTAGATATGAATACGTTATTCCATTTTCATACATATTCCAATGGGAAATTGATTATACTAATAATTTCTATGAGTATGAGGCTATGGTCTTAGGACTAAAGGCCGCCAGGAAACTAAAAAATGAAAATATAATAGTTTCTGGTGATGCGGAACTTATTGTAAAACAAATAAAGCAACAATATCAAGCTAAACATCCAAGGCTAAGGTCATAAAGAAATTGCGCCTGGGATCTGATTGAGAATTTCTTCTCGTCATTTAACATTCATCACATTCGCAGAATGGAAAGTCAAAATGCAGACTCCTTGGCCAAAGAAGTTACGACGTTTATTCCTCCTACTATCCTAAAGATGAAGTATCATATAGAAATGAGACACAGACCTTCAATCCCAAATAATGTGTAACACTGGCAAGTATTTGAAGATGACGAGCAGATTAAACAGTTTCTAGAAATGGTTGATGAATTCTATGAGACCCATATAGATCAAGAAAACCAGAACGATCCTATTTGGATCATGCATGAAGGAGAAGATCCTGAAAAGTTCCAAGATAAGATCACAAATCACCGAATTCTTGTACTTAAGAATAATCAGATCCCCATAGGTCTGATACCCTTAGAGAGATTGTTTGACCAAGATGATATACCCTTGAAATCTACCTTACGACCTCAACCCGAGGAGGTTGAAGACTGTGACATAGGGACTAAAGAAGATCCTAAGATAGTCAAATTATCTAAATATCTTCCATCCCAGGTGAAGTGTAAATATTTCAAATTGCTTAGACAGTATAAAGACGTCTTTTCCTGGTCCTATGATGATTTAAAGACTTATGATACCTCTGCAATTGAACATAAGATTCCTTTGAAGCATGGTATCAAAGATTTTAGACAGAAGCCGAGACAGATCAATACTATCTTCTTACCAGTAATAGAAAGAGAGGTCAAGAAGCTTCTTGACAAAAATATTATTGTCCCACTTAGGTATTATGAATGGGTAGAAAATTTGGTACCCGTCAGAAAGAAGAGTGGAGAAATAAGACCTTGTGTAGTTTTCAGGAATTTAAACTGATCATCCCTAAAAGATAACTACCCACTGCCAAAAATGGATCATGTCTTGGAAAAAGTAGTTGGATCTAATAGAATGTTGATGATCGATGGTTTCTCAGGTTATAACAAAATTGTTGTCCACGAAGACGATAAAAAAAAAACTTCCTTCACTACTCCGTGCGGAACTTTCATGTATGATAAAATGCCATTCGGTTTGATGAACACATGGGCCACTTTCTAAAGAGAGAGGGATATAGATTTCAATGGAGAGGGAGATAAATTTGTCGTTATTTACTTAGATGATCTAAGAGTATTATCAAATTCTGATGCAGAACATCTGGTTCATCTCAAACAAACTTTTCAGAAATGCAAAAAATTTGGTTTGTCTCTAAACCCTAAAAAGTCTCATTTTTCTATGCAAGAAGGAAAGCTTCTAGGTCATACAGTTTCGAAAAATGAAATCAAGGTTGACCCCAAGTGAATCGAGGCTATTGACACGATAAACATTCCTACAAATAAAAAAGAAATCCAATTTGTTTTGGGAAAAATAATTTTTTTGAGAAGGTTTATCCCTAACTTTGCTGAAATTGTCAAATTAATCACATATATGTTGAATAAAGACAATGAAATCAAATGGAATGCCGAAGCTAAAGGGTCATTCGAGCGAGTTAAGAAATATATAAGCGAATCTCCAGTATTATCTAGTCCTAACTACACTAAAGAATTCCTGATCTTTTCTTTTTCATCGGAACATACTATCGCAGTTGTACTCCTGTAAAAGAACGAAGAAGGTTTCGAGCAGACGATAGCCTTTTTTAGTAAAACTCTCAGAGACGCCGAATTAAGATATGATATACTAGAAAAACAAACTTACGCAATGGTGAAATCTCTCAAATCTTTTAGGACATATGTATTGCATTCCAGGATAATCTCTTATGTGCCAACAAGCTCTGTCAAAGATATCTTAGTACAACTGGACAGTGATGGTAGGAGAGGTTGGTGGTTAGCCAAAATTCAGGAGTTTGACCTTGAAGTATAACCAACCAAGCTAGTCAAAGGTCAGGGTTTGGCGAAGTTGTTAGCAGAGTCAAATTTCATAGCACTTGGGATAAATCATCTGGAATCACATAGATATATTCCAGACATAGGAGAACTTGATGATCAAACCTCTACAGTCTAGATTGAGGATAATTTTTCTTCCTCTAATTGGTATCACGATATTGTTTTGTATCTCCTCACAATTCAGTGCCCGAGTGACATGAATCCATAAAAATCAAGAACGTTGAAGCTACATGCAGTTAAATACTGTATTATTGAAATTCAACTGTACTGGAAAGATCCACTAGGTTTCTTGCTACGTTGTTTAATAGAACCTAAAACAGAGAATATCATAAATGAGTTTCACAAAGGAGTGTGTGGAGGAAATAACGCCTGGAGGTCCATGGCCTACAATATCCTAAGAGCTTGATATTATTTACCAAAGTTATTTACTGATGTGAATGCTAAGGTCAGAGCCTGCAACCCTTGTCAGTTGTTCTCTGGCAAGAAAAATCTCCCTGCACTACCTTTGGTCCCAGTCAAAACAGAGGCTCCTTTTCAACAATGGGGTCTATACATCATCGGATAATTCCACCCATAGTCAAGATCCCAACATAAATGGATTTTAAATGCTACCGATTATTTCACGAAATGGGTGGAATCCATTCCAACTTTGAATGCGACAGAATCGGTAGTTATAATTTTTTTGGAGGAGAACATCCTATCTAGATTTGGTTTCCCCTAGAAAATAGTTATGAAAAACGCCCAAGCATTCAAATCTATGGAAATGATAAGCTTTTTTCAAAAATACAACATTGTGCTAGGGCGTTCTACAACCTATTATCCTCAGGGAAATGGGTTGGTTGAATCGTCCAACAAAAGTTTGATGAATATAATCAAGAAAATATTAACGAAAAATAAGAAGGCTTGGCACGTTCACCTAAAGTACGCCTTATGGGAAAACCAAATCAACACTCATAAATCAATAGGTATGTCCCCTTTCCAAATGTTTTATGGTACCGATGTTGTCCTCCCTATCAATCTAGCTCTTCCGGTAATGAAGTTGTGGCAATATGAAAATGAAGAGCCGAATGATGTAAAAAGGAGGATTAACCAAATAATCGAAGTCCAGCAAAACAGGGCCGAAGTTGATGAAAGACTTCAAAAATATCAAGATAATATGAAATCCCTTTTCGACAAAAAAGAAAAAGACGTGGAGTTTATTCCTGGCGATATAGTTTTAAAATGGGATGCTAGAAAAGAAGATGAGGGAAAACATGAATGCTTACTATCAAAAACATATCTGGTCAAATCATAACAAGGCGCGTGTGATAATCACCATTGATGAAGTTCCTTAGATTGATCGGATGATCCCAATCTCTTCGAAGTTGTGGAGCTGCGTAATTATTAAGTACCCAAATTACTAAAGGTCGCTTCGGAGATTCACGCTTCAGGAGGTTTGACAAGTCATGACTTTAAGAACCCTGAAACCCGAAAGAATCTGTTATCACTTTTTCATAAACTTTCAAAGGACACGAGGCATAGTACACGTGTATCTTTCAAGTCTTCCCTAGGTTGACACGTGGAATCCATTTGCGACATTTTCCTCTGAAGATTCGTACGAATATAAGTAACACATGGCACCCCTTGGTCTCGACACATCGTTTAAAATGATGTCACCCTCGACACGTTACTATGGGTAACAACCATTCAAAATATAATGACAAGCTAAATTGCAAATCCATGAAGCGGTAAAATCCCAAATTATTAAATCTTAATCAATTAAGTTAATCTCGGTTAAAACACAGTTAATAAATTCACACTTCGAAAGTTCAGATGGTTATCATCCATCACATCTTGAAGTCTCTGAAGTCTGAACTTCTAAAACACTTCAAACTTCAATGGGGTTAATTAAAGCTAAAAAATGATTATCTGATAACTAATCATTTTGCGGTTGCGAGTTTCGTGGATTCTATCTCGAGCTACTATTAAAAATCCCGAAGTCTGAATACCTGAAAACACTTAAAGTTAAACATGATTAATTAATGTTTTAAACAAGATTATATCACAATTGATCTTTCGTGAATTCATGATTCGGGAAATTTCAAATCTATTTCATCCAAGTCCCCGATCGTGAACCACCAATATTAATGGCATTAATCACAAATCAACGACAATGATTTCAATATAGATTGCAGATCACTTCCTAGATTTTCTCATTAAGGTAAATAAATATATCGTCAGTAAAGGTATTCTCAGATCAATATGATTGAGGAGAATAAAAATATTTTATTTTGAATTCCATTTTCATTCTTGCAGAATAGGAAGTTTTAGCCAACTGAGAAGCTCACGCATTCCCATGTAACAGGTAACCCAGTTCTAATTTCATCAATATCATGGCACCACAAAAGATGGCTAAAGAAGTTGGTGAAAGCACAAATCCGAACACAGATGTTCTGTCAAACACCTCACCGAGAGCCATAGATACTGTAAAATCTTGGACACAGGTGTTCGATATTCTAGAGCACGAGCTTATAAATTGCCCAGAGGATTCAGGTGATGAAGTGACCGAAACTTATGTGACTAAACTCAGGGATATAACTCATTCAAGGCTACACAAAATAACAGCATGGCTGAGACTCATGCCATATAATGACATGATAGTTTGGGCCCCGGAAAACGTCGACATTTCAACAAGGATCATTTACAACTCACAAAAGGTTTTGTTAGGTCCTTTCAGTCGGAAGACATACAAGTAATGTATAAACTATCCCCGATTTTTAAATATAATTACAATGCTGCATTCATACTGGGGTTCGAGAAATAGGAATGTAAGCAATATGATGAAACCTACCCTGATTTAATCAAATACTAGTGGGGGCACCGGGAAAAATTCAGATTCGACACTCACGACATTTACACCACAACATCGTTAGAAGCACATATGATTTATGTGGCTATAATGATCCTAAGTAGGCTATTTGGGAAGAAGGACTCCACCCACTTCTCGTTGGCATGGGTACCAATTATGCATGAAGTGGCTGAGGCATACTCTTTCAATTGGGCCAAGATGTTATCAGACAACCTAGCTAAGGAAATCATAGAGTACCAATCGGAAAAGTCCAAAGGGAAACCTACCCCTTTCTATATGTCAGCATACATCATGTATGCTATTTTCTTTATGACTCCTTTCCCTCTGATGAACTAGAGCTGGACCCCAACCAATGCTAAACCTATCCATTTCTATCACTCAAAGCTATAGGAAGACAAAGACATAGATTTCTTCTATGAAATCTTCCATTATGTAGTGGTGCCTAATCATATCGCCCTATACGGTTGCCCACCTCCCAAAATTTCAGATAGAATCATGGNATGAAAGGGTGCATCAACAAGGAATTGAAAGCAGCCCAGAAAAAGGTATGGCCAACCTTCCCTCTTTAGGTTGGTATGTTTTCTTTCTTAAACTTCGGCCATTCTAAAGTAGAGGTTGCAGCCCTGGAGGATGTCAAGATAGTTGACATTGATTTTAAAAGGCATGATCCACTCAAAATTGTGGAGAACCACTTGGCTCAATACAGCTTGAAGAAGTATGTACATGAGAATTCCCCACCGGATGAAATATTCAGAGGAGCCAAGTCACATGAGGAAGTATTGAACAAAATCCAAACTCTGTCTCCAGATCAACAAGCCAGTTTCTATAGTTTTCAAAAGCATAGAAGGAATAGCTTGCCAAAGGTGTTGTAGGGAGATTCGGTAGATACTTCGTCTACACAAGAAACTATACCTCCAGGTTTTTAGGCAAGAAGTTCGGACAAACAGGATATTGAGGAAAATTTGAATATCATCGAAGTTTTAATGCAGAAAGTGGAGACTTCATTATTGAATCCACTAGGTACTCAAGCAAAATCTTAGTTGGATGATTTTCTAGAAGAGGGGCAGGATACGTCTCCTTCTACACCAGAAAAACTGGTTACCGATATAGAAGAGAAACAAACGTCCACAGATATAGGTAACTCCATTATTTCATTAACACCTTTGCATTCAAGTCCCATAAACTCCATTTCTGAATTCATCTTTATAGAGGATCTTATCACGACTTCAGCAGAAGAAATGCCTCCTTTGGACTTCTTTTTCAGCAAGAAGAGGAGGGCCATAGTTAAAGGAGAAACGCATCAGAAAAATGGTGCAGTAGTCAAAAAATTAATCAAAGAAGAAGCCCTGATGACCATCCAGAAAATTAATCAAATTGATCTTCTCCAAATAAATAAATGGATAGTAAGCCCAAGCTTACAGTTACAGGCCACATATTTAGGAGAAAAAAAGATAAAGGAAAAATTGCCTCAGGTAGAAAGGAAGTTATACACTTTTGAGGCAAATGAAACAACTTAACCTTCTAGGTTGGTGGTAAATCTAGTGAGTAGATGCATCCAATGTGTCGAATATGGGAAAGAAAGAACATATGGAAACAAGTAAGAAAACATGCACATGCTACTCATACAGGTGAAGACCGGATGACAACTACCTCCAGGATAAAGGATGAGGAGAAGAAACGTCTCTGCCAGTAGACAAAGAGACAGAGGAGAAGTCTAATGGATTTTTTCTGTTTTTACATGTTGTAATCTTATTCAAAAATATTTACTATTTTTAAATTATGAGAAGTCGAACCTTTTGGGGTTGTGACAATTTTGTATAAATAAATATATTAAATATCTATTAAAGGCTTCTTCTTGCCGATTGTAATAGAGAAAAATCTCCTTATAGAGTATTAATACAAGTGCAGACAGAGATTCCAAGTTTTGTTCAATATGGGTTATGTGTTTCTTTTGTTTTCCATTTATCAACATTTCTTTATGTATTCCTTGATAAATGTTTGATTTCAATTTAGTACAAAAAATATTGTAATCTCATTGTATCAACAATTTATTAAGTAAGCAACTTTTCCTCTGCATTTACTGCGAGTAAATCAAGACTTGCTTGTTGTGTATATTCCTGCATTTTATACTTTATTCAAGGTTACACTATATTCTTTATTCTACTGCAACAAGGTGAGACTCTTCTGTAATTGATTCTTTGCTTTGTTTCACAGTTTTGTAGTTTCCTCTCATGCCATTCAATATTTCGATTTTGACTCAAACACGAAATACAATCTTTGTACCTCCACACTGTTAATTTCATTTAAGGAATTTTTCTCATATAACTAAGGTGGAAAAAGCACTTTAAAAATACACTCTCTTAAACTTTCCTGGTGTCTAACATTATTCTCTGAGCCTTAAGTTTAATCTCAGGACCAACAATAGAAACAAATGTTGACCCTGAGGTTATCCTTAAAAAGTTCAAAGGAAAATGGATAATCTTACTATAGTGAATCAAGGAGCATCAACCTCGAAGAATGTTGAAAAGGAGGAATTGGTGGGGGAACCTTCCTAGGTTTTATCCCTAATCCAAGAAATGATCCAGGTATGACCCAAGAAACAAATAAAATATTGGAAATATCTCAAATGAATAGCACCATTCGGCAGATGTAGAATGAGCTAACGAGATTAAGAACAGATGAAAATTTCATTCTAGCAAATCAAAACCCAAGAGTTCATACTCATGAACAAAAAATAATGCTTAGGACCAAAAAATAATTTCTAACCAAGAGCATAGGATAAATAATGAAAGCAATTGGAATGGAATGTATGAAGCATTATGAGACTGGCGAAATCATTTATGCTATTCACTCAATAAAAGTCCCATTCTATGGGAAGATTAAATATTTTTGTTCATGGATAATTGCGGCTTCTCACATCACAACAATATTTACTATTATAGTGGTAGATCTACCTCCAACATATGGAGTTGTTCTTAGTGGATATTAGTGTTCAATGATTGGAGATTATATCATGAAGGATGGAATTTGTATGATGTTTCCTCACAATAATGGAATAATAGTTAGAGTTCCTAGAGAAGTTAGAAAACCTATTTCTTTTAGGAAAAAAGAGAACAATTTGATGAGGAATTATCTTGACGTTGGAATGGGAAACTGTGTTGTTTTTTATTCAAAGAAACTCAACATTCCAAAACAAGAAAATAATAACTCCTTTCGAGGTTATTGGAATATTTCAATTGATGGTGCATGTTCTGAAATATGGAAATGGAGCAAGAATCATTTTTAAAATCCCCGAAGTTGTTATACACCCACATGTAATTATACTTGAATTTCCATGCACCAATAATGAGGTAGAATATAAAGCACTGATTCAAGGTATGATTATTTCCCTTCAAATAAAATTCGAGAACTTAGTGATCACCGATGATTTAGAACTGATCATTAATCACATTAGGAAGAAATATAGGGTTAAAAAGGAAAAGTTAAAATGTTATGGAAGAAGGATTCTGGATCTCATTGATTCTTTCAACTCTTTCAGCATATCTTTATTCCTAAAGAAAAGAACCGAAAGTTTGATTCATTAGTAGTAGTCGCATTCATTTTTAACATAGAATATTCTCAAGGACAAGGCACTTATCATGTAAAGATTATTTTTCGACCATCAATTCCAGATAATAAATAATATTTACAAGTTTTTGAAAATGATGAGAAGGTTGTAAATTTTCTTACTGATGATGATCCCATAACTAAATTTGATCCAACAAAATATCAACACTCATAGGGATAAGTTCATGAAAAAAATCATAAACTTTCCTCAAAAAAATATATCAATTTGGAATCCCTTTTTACCAGAGATGACCAAATGAAAATTTCAAAAACCCTGGAAGAACCCTCTGTCAGAAAGGTACAAGAAACACAAAATATAAAAATCGGTATTCCTGGATCATCAAAGTATATAAACTTGGGTACCATATGCACAAAAGAAAAGATTGATCAATACACCCATCTTTTTAAAGATTTTCAGGATGTCTTTGCATGGAGCTACGATGTTTTAAAAGAATATGATAAATCAATATTTCAATGCATCATACCTATAAAAGAAGGAGCCAAGCCATTCAAAAAACATTGAGAGTAATAAATACCAAGAAAAAGCCTCTGCGAAAGATAGAAATTGAGAAATTAAACAAAGTTGGTATAATTTCTCCTATTAGACATTCAGAATGGATTTCAAATCCAGTAGTGGTGGTGAAAAAGACTGGTGAAATCCGCCTTTGTGTTGATTTTAGGATATTAATTGAGTCAACATAGAAGATAATTACTCATTCCCTAATATTGAAATGCTTCTTTAGTAAGTTATAGGATTTTAATTAATGTATAAATTAGATGGGTTTTCAGGGTATAACCAAGTCCTTGTGGAAGAATAATATAGACAACAAAAATGTTTGTAACAACATGGGGAAGTTACGCTTATGTCAACATTCCATTTTCATTGAAAAATGCGGGTGCAACATTCCAGGGAGTGATGGATCACACTTTCAAAGAATTCATTGGAAAATTTATGGCTAATTACCAAGATGACCTAACAATTTATTCAAAATCAAGGGAAATACATATCAAACATCTCAAATAGATATTTGAAAGGTGCAGAATATACAGAGTATCATTGAATCGTAAAAAGTGTTTTTTCACTGCAACAGAAGGAAAACTGTTAGGGTATGTTGTAAGAAAAGAAGACTATTGACCCTGAAAGAATCAAAGCAATAAATGATCTCAATCCTCCAACATAAAAATAAGAGTGCAATATTTCTTCGAGAAGATAAATTTTGTTCGAAGATATTTTCCCAATTATGCTACCATTGTGAAGCCTATAAACAAGTCGCTAAAGAAAGATCAAAATTTTGAATGGACATCATAAATTCAAAATGCATTCACAGAAGTTAAGCAAGTCATTACTATCACCCATGTGCTTGTTAGTCCAGATTTTGATAAGGAGTTCATATTGTATTTATTTTCCTAAGATGAAACCATTTTTTCTTTACTTACTTAGAAAAGTCAGAAGCAAGAAGAGCCCCCAATTGATTTCATGAGAAAATTCTTACATAATTATGAATTGAATTACTTGATCATTGAAAAACAAGATCTTTCTCTAGTTAACGTGATTGCTCATTTCAAGAAATACATTTTGTCAACTCATGCCATTGCTTATGTTCCTCATTCACCAATAAAAATTCTCTTGAATAAACAACTCAGGGAAGGAACATGGGAAAACTGGTTGGACAAACTTCAAGAATATGACTTAGAAATCAAACCTTTAAAAGATATCAAAGGTCAAGGTTTATGGAAATTCATGACAAGGATCCAAGATTTAAGTATTTCTCATCCCAATGGATTTGTTATTATAGTCCAAAGAACAAGCTTGGAAAGTTCTGAATGGTATAAATATATAATTTTTTATTTAAAATCTGGTCAATTTTCTCTCGAAATGTCCTCAAAAGAGAGAAGAAATTTGAAAATGAAAGCAAATCATTATGTTCTAGTATTTGTAGTATTGTTCAGAGGAAATTTTGATGTTGTATTATTAAGATGTTTGGATCATTCAAAATCTAGCAAGTGATTTGATAATTTCATAATGGGGTTTGTGGAGGACATTTCTCACAAGTTGTGACAACCCACAAAATCATTCGAGGTAGTTTTTATTGGCAAATTGTGTTCAAGGACTCTAACAAATTTGTTCATAAGTGCATCCCATGTCATAATTTCTTGTGAAAAATGAAAAGAGTTGCAATGCAATTACATACATCCATGGTTGATAAACTATTTTCTCAATGGCGTTTAGATGTGATTGTTTCAATAAACCCTAAATCTAGCAAAGGCCATTCATATATTATCACAACAAATGACTATTTTACAAAGTGTCAAGAATCCATAGCTTTAAGAAATCCATATTAAGAACAATTAATTCATTTTTTGAAGGAAAATAGTATGTTGAGGTTTGGCGTACCAAAAAAGTTTATAACAGATAATGGATCAATTTTTATTGGATCAAAAATCACAAAATTATGTGGTGAATTCTATGGAATAATCATGGGACAATCATCAAATTATTACCCTCAGATAAATAGATTAGAATAATCAACAAACAAAATGTTGATTCAAATCATCAAGAAAACTGTTGAAGCTAACCACAAGAATTGACATAATAAGTTGATAGATGCACTATGGGCAAGTTGTCTCACTCCAAAATATAATACTAGACATTATCCATATACTTTAGTATATGGGAAGGAAGAAATATTACCTTTGCATGTCGAATTGAATTCTTTGACGCTGGTGTTAGATGTCAAGGGAAAAGAGGAACAATCACCAATACAAAGAAAATATAATGAACTCCTGCAATTAGAAGAAAAGAGGGAACAAGCAATACTAGCAATAAGTAAAAGACAAGGAGTGGTTAAGAAATATTTCGATAAAAGTGCAGCTTTAAAAGATTTTCAAAATGATCAATTAGTTTTGTTGTGAAACAAATAAAAATAAAAACCATCATTCCATACAAAATTTGAATCTATTTGGATTTGTCCATATCAAATTGAAAAAGTAATTGGTTATAATTCAGACATGCTCAAGGAAATGAAGGGAGTAATCCAGTCATTTCCTGTTAATGGATAGCATATGAAACATTTTTTCTNTTAGTAAAATTTGTACATAATCATTCTTGGTAATCTTTGTATATGTCTTTAGGTTTGTTTTTCTTATTTTCTTTGATTTTATTTGGACCAATGGAAAAATATTGTGGATTCTCACCAACTTGTAGGGGGTCATTGTTCCATAGTTGGATCTAGATGTTGATCAACATTCATGATCAAATTTTGTGTTTTCATTTAACTATCCATAGGATTATTCCTTAGTTTTTTTCCGTTTAGTATTTTTCTCCTTTATCAAAATCTTTCCAAAACTAATAAAAATTTAAGCAATGTGGAGCGTTATTAGCATGAGTTTTGTATCCTCATGTATATATCTTCATAGGTCCAAAGTCTGTAATCGCATTTCCTCCAAAATTCTCTTGCCACTTTTTTGCTTCCCAAATCGTATCCTTTTTACTTTTCAATACCTAACCAATTTTCATAAAAAGAAGATGAAGAGCCACTTACCATTTGATAACCTTTTTTTAGTATATAGGTTTACAGGTCTGAAGTCTTGTATTATACAAAATGAACCTTCCACTTCTTCGATTCACAAAACAAATATCTCCAATACTTAGCCTCATTTCTAGTTTCAGTGCGGGTCATCTTACCTTTCTTCGTGTCCATGTTCATAGGTCCGCAGGTCTGTAGTCTCGTTTTATACAATTTTCACTTTCCATTCCTCATATTATACTCTCATACTTAACATTTTACATCTTCCACAACATCACATCACCACTTCTCATCACATTTATTGTCCCTACCACATCAAATGCCACTTGTGTAAGCATAATGTCGTTATTAAATTCATGAAACATTCATAAGACTTGCAATAAACTCAAATTGCATGCAAGTCGACAACATTAAAAGAAATATTTATGATTGATTGAACTATCAAGACAATACGTGGTGAAATTATGTAAAAACCAATATTCCAAGTTGTAAATATCGATAGTAGCACCACCTATTGTCAAAGCCAAAAGAAAAAAAAAAAATTCAATTAAGAAAAAGGAGTTGTATTGCAGAGACACACTAAACACACTTGGGCGTGAGGATCAATAGTTTTAGTGGTCGAGGGCCTACAATTACTACAATACTCTTTCTCTGGACGAGAAGAAAATTAACTTAATTTGGACCTTGGGTATAACATTAGAAGGTTGTGTTCCAAAAGTAACAGACTTCAAAGAAGTTGTTCAATGGTGCACATATAATTTTTACTTCAAGAAAAGAATAATTCAATTGGAAGGACATCAATCCATATCTTTAGCTCCTTTAACATTTCCCGGAATGCTACGACTCCCTACATATACCTTTTGTTTTTAAAAAAAAGAGGTTGATGAATTTTTGAAGAAACATAAATGAGGGGAGAGGTTTCTAAGAAATTATTTGGAGGACCCAAGCAGTAACCCTGGTGTTTCCGATATTGAGGTAACTTCACTAAAAACCCATACAACTAATTTTCATGGTTGTTCACCCATATTATTGGTCTGCAATCTACTTTATTTGTACCAATAAATATTATATATGTCATACATTTTATTTTGCATGAAAAAACCAGTATAGATTAGGGTTATCTTATTTTGAGTGAAGTTTCTTTCCAACTAGGTAATTTGAAAAAGACTCAAAAATTATATATGAATTCTTACCTCATATGTGCCAATTCTTATGGTCATGTATTTGAAGAATTTTTGAGGGAAAAGAATGTTGATTTTAATATGGAACCAATTTGTGCATGGTATTTGGCTCTGTATAGACATAACTCAATATAATTTTTACCAAGTTCATAACAATCTTATTTCAGAGTTCAAAAAGTTCATTTTTTGTCCTAGTACGTCAAGACTATCTCTTGAAGCAACCAACTTTATTTATGGGAAGTAAGTCTATGAAATTTATAAATAATTTACTGTTATCGGGTTGTTTGGTGGTGAAGAAAATCCTTTTCTTCTCCCATTTTATGTATCAGATTGGATTTTTGTCGAGGAAATGTGCAAACAATATAAAACATGGGCCCATTTCTTTTATGAGAGGAGGAAAAAAAAATTCATACCCCTACCATGGAAAATTGGAGAATTCATTGTAAAGCACATAACCCACCTCGACGAACTTGCGGGTCATCATGACCTGTTTGGCTTAAAGGAAGCCAAATTTGTTAAAGGTTTTGACCCAGATAACAAATTCACTACACATATGGAATTGATTGGTTATTCTTCATATTTTACCAAAGTTGAACAATTTCAATAAGGTGGTGGAGATAATCTAGATCTCCCTAAAATTGCGGTAGAACAAGTTTAAGATAACATGGATAAAGTAAACAACACCAATCAAGGTTACTAGTAGCATGGTAGGTAAGTGACAGACAAAAACCCCAATTCACCCAAAGCTTCCCAAAATATTAATCCATCAAGAACAAAGAATAGAACCAATGGTATGGAGATGAAAGTGAGACGATGGTGGTGATAAAGACCCGCCAAGAAAAAATAATGAAAAATACCATATTGCATATACTTCTATTAAAATAAAAAGAAATACACCAACAATAGGATTGAGCATAATTGAAGTCCAAGAAAGTCCACGAGCAATGGATATCAAAAAACTCATTGAAGAACCTAGTTGGTCTACACAAAGACTACGGGAAACCAGGAAATTGATGAAAAACCCTAATTACCCAGGAACGTGAAATATTCTAGGAGGAATCTATTTCTTTGCACCATATGGCCTACAATCGTGAATGCAATAATTTTTTACTGGAAAAATTCAATACAAAAATAAAAATTCATCAGAAAGATGAAAATATCAATTGATTTTGATGGAGTCGCACCATAAAAAATTGCACAATTCCATTGTGCAATTGTAGAAGATTTGAAGTAGTTTGTTGAAACTATGGAAAAGGAAAATTCATAGTTGAAACAAAAGATAAAATAATTAGAAGCGACCTTGATGCCAATACCATTATTTCCAAATCTTTTGAATACAATTCAAGCCACAGTTATTTTAGAAAACATTCTAGAAAGTAGCAGTAAATGTAAAGGATCCTCAATTTTATTACAAGCAATAAGAAAATATATTGGTAATGACATACAAAAAAGAATTGATATAATTCAATAAATTTGGGACCTTGCTCAAAGTATTTCTAGTTTTCCATCAATAATACAAAATTTCAAAGAATATCTGCAAAAGGAATTGCAAAATGATGAAGGATTTTATAGGGAAGTTGTGAGTACACTCTCAGCAAAAGTTTCAGGATTAAGTGAAGCCCACAAAAAAGAAAAAAAAAATCCTTCAACTTACCAGATGAAATAGTTCAATGCATGTTGGCTGAGAATAATTAAATATTTGAAATAAATGATAAATGAGATTGATGTTTTAAAAAATTAAAAAAATGATTGTTCCTTAAACTTGTGGATCTTACGATGTATGGTTCTTGAATTAGGTCTGTGGTTTTCGGGTTAGATGAGTGTGCGCATATGGATGAAGGATTATAAGCCTGGGTGATAGGTCCAAGATCCCTCTTCCTCTTCCCATCCTTTTCCTGCCCTTCCCCTTTCCGACCCCCTCCCCTTTTCCGATCCTCTCATTTCTTTCGTGCCATTTCCCTTTTTTTGTTTCCTTTTTTCATAGACTTGAGAGGGGCTCTGTGGTTTCATCTCACATTGTTGGTCTGAAACCCTCTTCCTCTCTCTTCTGGCCTCCTTTTGCGGTGGTTACGTTCTTCTTCTATGGTCTCAGTCAGAAAAATGGAGAACTATGATGACTTAGTGGATTACTCCCATGATCTGTTTGATTTTTTCCCTAGACCTGAACACTTGGCAGCCCCCCCTGATCCTCATTGGCTTGGACCTTCTCGAACCTGTCTCGATGCATAGATCTATGAGAGGCCCCTCTTCCCCTCTTGATGGGCACTTCACTTATTCTCCCAGTATTATTCCCCCACCTGCACTTTGTTCTAAGATTGTTCTTCACTTCCCTACTCGTCAGCCTCCCAGTTACTAACTCCATCGACTAGACAACCCTTTTTTCATTCTGATACACAACCAAATTTCTCCCTTGACCCTCTCTAGAATAGCCCCAACTCGGCTCTGGACCCTTGGGTTCCTCCTCCACTCCCAGAGCCAAAACCCCTATTAAATCTCTCCACTTTGGACCCCTCTGCCATGAGTTTATAGTTCCTAGAACAAGGTTTCCCCTCTTCTTGTTTTTACCCTGATTTATAGCAGGCCATACCCCCTTCCCTCGGCGTTCAAAAGGAAGTTGGGATTATTTCCTCTAGTTTGGACCCCACTAATCTTAATGGCTGGGATGGCGTCTTGGGGGACTCCTTTGGTTTTCATGAAACCCCTGTAGCATATTTTCCTTCCTCGCGTAGTCCCGATCACAGGAAGCGCAATAGGAACAAGTGCATTTCGGCCACAATGGTAGAATCAAATCTTGTACTTGGACAAGATATTACTATGGCGGAAGCCATAGACATGTCCAAAAAAAACCTCGTAAGCAAGGCCTACGACCGCCATTTCATCTACAAAACTCTATAATCTTGGGTTTCTAATACTTGGCGCGGAATTCCCCCACAACTCAACCGTTTAACAAAAGGGTGGTTTTTGCTAAAATTTGCAAATCACAACCAGGATGAAAATGTCATTCTAATTGGATGGAGTATTGATTCTACCCCGATGTTTCTAAATAAATGGGAACCCACTTTTGATGAAGCTACTGAAAGAATGGACAACATCTCCATTTGGGTCTGTCTCCTAGGTCTCCCTCCACAACATTGGTTGACAAAATGCTTCCAAGTGATTGGAAATGAACTAGGGTCATTCTTGAAGGTCGATATTTCCTTCAAGGAAACATGAGAGATGGTTGTTTCTCGAATTCTTGTCTCTCTAAATATCAGGGCCATACTACAAAAACAATTCAAGATGACGGGCGATGACCAAACTTGTACTCAACTGCTGGATTACGAAGGGCTCCCCTTCTGTTGTAGATGTTTCCATGAACATGTAAACATTTTGAAGGATTGTTACCTTCCTTTTCATGGTCATAAATATGACTCTTCTCCTGTTCAGAATCAATATTGTTATGGAACACATGTCTCCCTCAACACTAGTTCTTTTCATTCTTCGACAGATCGCTCCCACCACTTAGGGTTATAAATGTGTATGGGACTTATTATGAATGGGCCATTTTCTAGGAATGTCGCTTCAATAAGGACCTATTGAAGGACAAAAATATGATCCTAGGTGGAGACCTAAATATTTCCTTTGGGAATGCAGAGTCTAGGGATCTTCGACATGCCCAAACCCACATTCTTCTCTGCTTTCCCATATTTTCTCTGACGCTGGACTTATCGACCTACCACCTGTCAAGATCCTCTCCACCTGGTGGAATATGAGGATTTGTGATGCTAGGGTGGCAAAAATATTAGATCGATTTCTAGTCAATGAATCCCTCTTTGGTTACCCTCTCTAATTCAAACAAAGGATTGATAGCGGAGGAGGATCATACCACTACTCGATTTGTCTTGAACTTGATTTTGGACGAAAGAAACTAGCCATCCCTTTCAAGTTCAACACAACCTGGCTAGAGGATGAATACTTCTAGAAATTGGTAAAGGAAAATTGGGTGGTCATCGATACAACAGTCAACCCCCTAGCACCAGTTTCAGTTTGTGGAAAACATTAAGCATATAAAGCAGCTGACCTTACCTTGGGATATCACAAATCATTCAAGAGAAGATGCAAAACTAAGATATATTGAAGCCCATATTGATCTCATTTCCAAGTCGGGGGATGGTGTTTTTTAGTCACAAGACACCAAAGATAATCTAAGATCTCTAGAGACCCGTCGTAAAAATTTGTTGGATGATAAAGAAGTTGAATGGCGTCTCAAGAGTAGATATATCTAGATGGACAAAGGAGATGAAAACACAAAACAATTTCATGCCTTTGTAAAAGGAAGGAAGTCTACAAACACCATTTGGAAACTACAAGGCCAATGGGACTCTTCAGTCACCTCTTTTGAGAATCTATATCAACTAGGGATCACACACTTCCAAACTCTTTTTAAGGCTGATCCAAGAGCAAATATCACAAATATTATTAAATCAACACTCTACTTCTGCAAATTTGTGGATGAGGATGGAAATCGAGATCTCTTTGCATAAATCATTGAAGATGAGCTAAAAGAAACAATTCAGAGCTTCCAAAAGGACAAAATCCCAGATCTAGATGGGTGGACTATTGAATTCTATTTGGATTTCTTTGATTTACTTAGTGCATAACTTTTACAGGTAGTAGAAGAGTCCAAAAGGAATGGGCGACTATATGCTGCTATAAATTCGACCTTCATTGCTCTCATTCCCAAAAGAGATGAACTTCAATCCTTTGATGATTTCTGACCCATTTCCCTCTGCAATTGCCTCTACAAAATCATAGCCAAAATTATTGTGAGAAGACTAAATCCCATCCTCTCAAACACAATTTCAAAAGAACAATTTGGTTTTATGCAAGGTCACTAAATACATGAAGTTATTGGTGTATCCCAGGAAGGACTTCACAGCCTAAAAACCTCCAAATCCCGAGGAGCCATATTGAAAATTGACCTGTCAAAGGCTTTTGATAGAGTAAATTGGTCCTACATCAGACTTCTCCTCACTCATCTGGGTTTTGATGTCCCCTTTATCAAGTGGATCATGACTTGTTTAACTTCAGTCTCCTTTTATATTATGATAAATGAGGCAGCCTCTCCTTTCTTTCACTAAGAGCATGGATTGAGGAAAGGTTTCCCACTCTCTCCACTCCTTTTCTTTCTAGTGGATGAATGTCTTAGTTGAGAAATAGATCACGAGGTTTGTTACAGGAATTTCCATGGCATTTTGATCACCCCAGGCCACAAAATTACCCACCTTCTTTTTGTGGATTATATTCTTATATTCTGTAGTGGTCGACGTCAGGATGTAGAGAAACTAGCTGAAATTTTAAACATGTTCCATCTAGCCACAAGTATGACCATCAATGTTCAAAAACCAACAATTTATTTTTATCGGATGGAGGAGGAGGAAAAAGTTTAATTTAAGACAATGTTCCCCTACATGACTTTGAACTTTCAGGAGGGAATCAAATATCTTGGTTTTCAATTAAAACCAAATTATTATTGGAAATCAGATTGGCGTTGGCTTCTAGCCAAACTAGAAAACTGACTAAAAGGATGGAGTTTCAGGTGGCTATCATGGGAAGGAAGGCTTATCTTGGAAAAATAAGTTTTGGAAGACATTCCAGTCTACTGGATGTCACTTTCGGGATCCCAAAAGGAATTATAGATAAATCCAGAAGGATTTGTTTATGCTTTATATGATTCGAAACATACGACAAATATACCACCCCCTAGGCCAAGTAGGACTGACTAGCTTGTCCAAAATCCTTGGGTGGATGGGGTCTAAAAAACATTTTCCTTTTCTCAAAATCTTTGGTAGCTAAATTTAGTTGGAGACAACTCACCACAAACAACCTTTGGTCAACTTTTATGATACAAAAGTACATTCTCTCAGATTCTCTCAAATATTGGATTCGAAAAGCAAAGAAACAACATACAAACTGCTCTATTATCTGGAAGGCCCTCCTATCCTCTTTTCAGGTAGTCAATGATGGATTATCCTAGAGAGTGGGAAATGGATCCTGAGTTTGAATTGGAATTGATCCCTAGCTAGGAAATGGGGTCTCACATTCCTTGAGAGTTGAGCTAATTGACAGACTTCACCTACAAGATATTTATTACCTTTCACAGGTGACAGACCCACTTAACAACTCCCTCTGGAAACAAGGATGGAAGAAGGAAAAAACTCTCGGATTGTTTGACGCTCAGTTAGAAAACTGGAACAACTATATCACTTTGTTTTGGTCAAGTCACATTTTCATCACTGAAGGAGAATATGAACTTGTATGGAAAAAATCTCCTCATGGGGTCTACACTCCAAAACTGGGATACATCTAAATAAATATTGAACATAAAGGGATCCATCCTGGTGGAGGCGAGGTATATGGAAAGTGAAGTGCCCAAAAAAATAAACAAATTTCATGTGGTGTGTACTAAATAAAAAAATCCCCACTTGGGACAACATGCGGAAACAAAGCATTGAAGGTCCTGGATGGTGCCCCCTTTGAAAAGTAGCCAATGAAAACAACACACTCCTTTTCATCCTCTATCCTTTCTCCAAACAGGTCTAGAAATATTTAACAATACATATAAACTAGATAATCACTTGGGAAGGACCCATTGTAGAAACAACCTGGAAACACTTGACTCAAAATACACCCTACAAAAACATCAAAGATTTTTCTTTCATTGTATGTTGGGGAATTTGGTTAGCATGTAATAAGGCTATCTTTCAGGACTAGCCCTCCCTTCCTGAACTCATTTCCACCCAAGGTTTAGAAATTACTTCACATTTCCCTTGGGAGAAAGATATCCCTCCCATCCACCCCACTCTCCCCACTCCCATTGACCCTTATAGGCCTTGGGATTTATTCGACGAAGTCTCTCAAAAAAATAATCAAATCTGTGGAGGGTCTATATACTTCTCTGACAAACACCTCTTCAAAATAAAATGGGATTGGGTCTAGGAACGAACAACTATGTTTAACTCTTGGCCTTAAAGATTCTACTACAATTTGCAGGGGAAAAGGGGGTTTGAACCCTCCAAATATTTGGATATTCAAAAAATTTTATCAACTGGACTCGCAAGCAACAATCTTGTCACAACATTTTTTTTCATCCTCTCTTAGAGGAAATATTCAGATTACTAGACGCTTTTGACTCTTTCTCACTCAAACATGTTTACAGGGAAAAAAATCAATTAGTTGATTATCTTTCAAAAGCTGGTCTACAACTGCCTCACGAGACTTGGCACATATCTGAAGTAAAGGACGAAGACACATATGAGTTTTTCCATCGCCCCTTAATAGAGGCCACATGATGACTCCTCCAACATCAACTGTCATTGATCTATTATGGACCACCAACATTACGTTTTCTGAAATATTGAACTTTTTTTTCTTCTTCTCTCTACACTGCACAACCCTACATTTCCTTGCAGAAATAGACTGCTCATGACTATAGAAAAATTATGTGACACATATATTTTGTATCTCATTAACTCACTATATTTTTCCTTTTTGATGACAGAAGGTCGACTCATCTGTAGTACAGATGGAAAGTGATCAACACCTACAGAATGTAATTTTGTCTCTCTGGATTAATAAAATTACACTTTTTTTCCAAGGAAAAAACTTGTGGATCTTAAGAAGGAAATTGATGGTCCTAATTATTGATGGATACCATGCTATTATAAAAGGAACCCCTAATGGAACAACTTAATGCTTTAAAATTATCTTGGGAAAATGAATTTACTGAAACAATATAATTTTCCGAAGAAAAAGTTGAAAAATAGTTAGTCTGGTATATCAATAGAAATAATGAAGTTGATGACATGTTGCATCAATAGGGTATCCAATACTTTAAGGGATTATATCGAGGAGTGGTTGAAGAAAGCATTAATAAAAATTACCAAGCTATAAAATAAAGAGATAAATGCAACGGTTATGCCGCCTCAGCCACAACATGCACCTATAAAATAAACACCTCCAAGCAAGTAGAGGGTGATGAGAACTTTCCATCATAGTGAGTAAAGAAAAAACTTTGTTTCCCCCTTTTTAAATTTTATTTCTTCCATAATAATTTGTCATATTGCCTTCTATTTCTCAGTATTATGTGAAAACCAAGTTTATCCTTGATTTGATTCCTCTTGTCTTCCAGGTCTTTTCATTTTATGGTCCGCGGAAGCCCCATCCCAGTCCTCTTTAAAGGGTGAATGCAAATATTTTCTCTAAAGATATTTACTTTATATTTAAATACCTATATTATTTTTGAGACTCCAAGAGACCTAATTGGGATGCTACATTATTGTATTCTCAAAGACTTTGATTTGAAGATTGAGTTCCAAATGTTTTATCCATCATAATATTTTTGGTGTTTAATGGAATGACAAATTTCTCTTCTATATGTGGTCCATATTTCTTATCTTTTTAGTGTGGATATTGTTTACTACCATGATGAATGTTTTGATGGAAATGTCAGCGTTTTATTTTTCATACTCATTTGGTTTATGTATTCTGTAATATATTGTATATACGTTCTTTATTGTAAATATTATCTTTTCAAAAAGTCTGGTCCTTCTCAGACTTTGCTTCATTTTTGTTTATAATTTCATACAAAAATGAGGAGTACCACCTCTCTAAAAATGCAGGGGGATTCATATCCTCGTGAGGTTGACCTTAATACCATAAAAAAGTCTTTTATATCAACAAAAACTAACCAAACATGTAACTCAACATTTAACTAAGCATACATATATTTTTTAATCATTTTCTGACATGTATGTGATTGTCCCTTGAGTAGCCCACGTATACGTGAGTTCCATAATTGTGAGGGCACATACATCTTCCAAAAATATATTCTTTTTAAAGTCTCAAGGAGGTATGGGGAAGAGTAGTCTATAAATAGGACAGGGATTAAGCCAACAAGCTTGTCAATGCTTCAAAGGTGGAAATTGACACTATAACAACTAGTGATCACTTCACATGGAACGAGAAAGGAGATTATACTATATCGTGAACACATAAGGATGGAACCAGATTGACGATATTGTTCCATAAGAAGTTTGAGAAGAATACATGTGACAAATCCATAAGTCAAAGGTATCACATCACCATTCTATGAGGCTACCCTGTCACCCCTCCATTGGATCATCTATGAGCCACTTGTTCATAGTTTTGAACTAAATACCATATTGTAGGGATTTCAATTCCAAAGAAAAGAGGACAAACATTAGAATGTCACGATTAAGGTATATTCAATTCCAAAGAAAAGAGGACAAACATTAGAATGTCACGATTAAGGTATATTCAGTGACCATTGAGAGGATTCCATTAGATTGTATCACCCATAAAATGATGCTACCAAATTGGAAAAAAAAATCAATGACACAACCTGAGATCACTGGATTGAGAATCTGAGATTGCAGAGGTAAATTTCCACGAGGTTATTGAAAAGAATGACAAATACATGTTTTCACTAAAAATTGCAACGAGTATTGGTTAAAACCATTGTAGGGATCCCACTAGACCACAAGTTAAGGCGATATCTCACTTTTGAGAGATTTTTATGCATAAACCATGCACAAGATCGCAAAAGGAAAACCCTAGTTCGCCACAAAGTTGATATGCAAAAGGTATCACGGTTGAATAACCACATTCAATATACTCATTACCATAGGACTAGTAACCATTAAAACTGATTGTATACAAATGAGAATGAGCCAAATGGATGCCATCTATGTCAAATGTTAAAATGGAAACCGACACATTTTTTTTGCACCTGGAAATCACAAGAGATAAAAATCATATGAGATCGTGTTAGCGAAGGAGTGAGTTGGCAGAGAAGGTGCGACTAGGATCAATCATTACACCATTAGTTATATTGTGCTGAAAAGGTGAATAGAATTCACCAGGTTGTAGAGAAAAAGGTTTTGAAATTTCCACGAGCTCGTAAGGTTTGTACCACAAGTTTACAAGAATGACAAAGGTAGTGCTTATGAGTTACCAGATCATTATGTCACCATTCCATTGGACCATGATCATCGAGAAGAAACTTTAATCTAGCATGATATGACTAAATCCATGGATATAGTTTGATTTCATTACTTTAGTTTAAATTTAGTTTTTAGTTACATTAGTTTGTAGTTTTGTTTTATTTATTTTATTTTTATTTAAGTTTATTATTATATTAGATTTTAGTTTAAATCTAGTTTTATTTTACATTTTTAGATTTATTTTCTATTTTAGATTTTAATAATTTTTCCCAAATCATATTTGATTTTAAAATAGTTTATGGTTTTGATTGCAGGGATTTTGGAGTCCTAAGATCAAGGAATTAAACAAACTCCCATCTGTTATAAAAGAAGCATGAGTACAAACTAAGAGGGAGGGAGGAAATACCTAGAAAATAGATTTGAAGGCTAGAACTAAGGTAAGAAGAGGCTCGTGCTATCACAGTCTCTTTCTTGAAATTATTTGTATTATGAGTTAGAAATCAGTAATTGGGCTTGTGCACTATTGTCAAGTTTGGAGGATCTGGTGGAAGACTCTAAAGTCTATTAATTGTATTCAAATTTGATACTATATCTGGTTTGAGTATAATGAAAAACACTCCATTTTATTGACAAATTTCATTCTTGATGAGTATGAGTTTGTATTTGCGCAATATTGTTAGTCATGCAAACTTATGTTTATTTAAAACTCATGATAATCTATCTTTCATGATTGGTTTGAATTTGTTAATTATCCATTGAATGTGAGTATGCATATTTGTGATTCTTGGTAACTATTTACTGAGTTAATTATTGATATGTCTAGTTCTTTAATTTCACAGCTTATCTTTATCTCATGTTCATTTTCTACTAATCCTCTATGTTGAGTGTGAGTATGCATACTTGTGTTTTTCTTGGTAACTATTTACTGAGTTAAGATTGACATATATTTGTTTTAATAGTTATAAGGTTGTATGAACTACTTCTATAGCTTGATAGCTTACATTTATCGCATGTTTATTTTTTGTTATTCTTCTTTCTCCTAATTGGGATACAACAAACTTCTTTTATATCCCAGTTAGGATAGTTTATCTTTAGAATAGAGTTAGATTACTTTTTTTTTTTTTTCCTGCATAGTAGCTTAGAAGAGCTTCAAAGAAAGTCTCCTTTCAAGGAGTAAATCCCCTTTAGTGGCCACTGGGCCCACATACTGATGAGGATTTCCATCCCAAATGAATATAGAAAAATATCACATATATGGACCAAATCAAATTTCATATACCAACGGTGAAATACCTGCAAATAAACTTTGATGTTAGTAAAGCAATGCTCTGAACAAAAACAACACTTTAGCCTCTAAGGAACTTCATGAATATTTTTAGGTGCATGTCAAAATCAATTTTTGGAGCCTATGAGCTCAATGCAATTGACATAATTCAATTATGAGGCATGCAAGTATAAAAATCACATTAAAATTTCCCATTAATGAGGAAATTTCAAATTCATGGATTATGGAGGTTTTCAATCCAATTATGGAATGGGGAATTTGACCACTGATTGAAAATAGATGCATGACCACTACATGAAAATAAATGGCTTGGAAATCCAAATTCATATGATAAAGTCATATTTTATCTAGCTACAAATTCTAGGGATTTCACTAATGCCCATTTTAATTCATTTCTTTTTATTTATTAAGATTCTCATAAGTTTGATTTTGATCCTAAGATAGCTTCATAGGATTTAATATGTGTTTCTGATATCAACTACCAAGTTTTAGGGATCAATTTGGTGTATGGAACGAATGAGGTTGTTGGAGCTATTTTAAGGCTTCCCATGGCCATTGATAAGCCGAGAAAGCTCTAAATTTTCCCAACAACCACATTAATTCAATTGTTTATAGGTATGATCCACTACAATATGAAGACATTAAGTTTTATTCTAACAATGTAGCTTTCATCCATCCCAAGCAACATTTTGTCAATTCAAAGGTGAAATTTTTTACTTGAGGGGATTGCTAGTTGTCGAAGCTAGAGGCTTGCCTCATGAAGGTTAAATCACTAATTTGAGAGGCCAACAATCCTTTGAAGTAAGAAAATGAATCTTATGGTTTGATATGGGTGAAACTAACTATTCTAAGGAAAAACATCTTCCACTTACTCTTTTTCCATGAATGCCTAAGGTAAATCCACTAAAGCCTCAATAGATGGGTCAAGAGGTCATTGAGACTTCTAAACATAGAAATTGGGCCTCCTTGTATGCCAAGCTCATAGAAAAAAAAATCACTCACCTCAACTGCCAATTTTCCTTGTGAAGTGATTGAGTGTCCTCTCTTTCCCCCAAAATTCATTGATTTTCCTCATATAGGAAAATCACTCACATCAACACATAGGTAACTTTACATAGTGATTTGAGGGAACTACGATTTGAGTTGTATGAAATGTTCCTATTAGCTAAAAAATTCAATTCTCGTTATTGAATAGGTGTCAAACATTATCTTGACTTTTTGGTAGGAATTTCATTGTGTATTTTACTTTTAGACATTGCTAGGAAGAAAAAATTTAAAAAATCTATGGTATAGACCAACATTCATGATTTCTATGACTTGAATCTTCATTTTTTCACATGCAAATTATCTACTTCTCTTAAAAAGGATAAATAAATCTGTTATTGATCAATTATTGTTTGTGCTTGCTAAAATAACTTGAGAAGAAAATGGTCATGTTTAATCTTTTTTGGCTTTTCTAAAATATTTTTTTTGCCAATATGATATTGCAAATGAAAAATATTGCTTGCATCGAAGAAGTTAGATTTGCGAGATTGCATGAATAATGATAGTTGTCAATCGGAATGGAATCTACTTTCCCCTTTGTATATAGTTCTTGTTCTTACTTGCTAATGAAAGAAATGGTTAAGAGTCAATATCATTGTTATTGACTAGCTTTATCATAGACAAGAGTGAAGAAAAAAATGAAATTACTTGTTGAATATTTTCGAATTAAATGAAGATATTGTTTTACATTCAAAGAATTATTTATGCATTTAGTTTATTGACCTTAGTTCAATTAATCACTTGCATCTATTTAATAAGAACCAATTTTGAGAGATTAAAACTTCTTTGTTTCCATGCTACCACTTATGAATCATAAATTTGGAAAATATTTTATTCTTGTCCAAAGTCTAGTGGAAGCCTCATTCAACCAAGTACCTAAGTTTCATTGCCTCTTGATATTCTTCTTTCAGCATGAAATGTCATGTTGCTAGTTTTTTATGCAAACTTGGAGGTAAGAATGAAAAAGGTTTGATTTCACTGAAGGAAGAACACCACTCCAATACACTCAGTGCTTCATAGTTTGATTGCTTGTTGATGACATTTCCTAAGAATAAGTGACTTTCCATGATGAATCTTGCATTCTTGACAAATTTCATCCCTTAATCTATGAACATATTTCAACTCTCTATGGATAATGTAATGAGCATGTTTTCAAAAGGTTGCTTTCATAAATGGTTGAGTGATTTAGCAAGTATGGGAAAATGGAGAAGGTAGTTTGTGCTTTATGAATACCATCTAACTGGATGTTTGTAGTTGATTTACTTATTATGTGTGACAAGGATTATAAAACCAGGAGAAGCCTAAGTTGAAGGAGAATTGTGACAAGGGATGAGTATTTCTGTTTTGCCTTGCTTAATATAGCTTTTGGAAAACATGATGTATAACTTAAAATGGATTTTCGTGCCCACTTCTTATTTTCCAAATTACATATGCTAAATTATGTGCATCTCCTTGGGAAATAACTTAATTGAAGAAAACCCTACATGAAATCTAGTTAATATTTTAGCATTATCATTTAGTGCATCGGATGCAAAGCAATTAAACTGGCTTCATTTCAATTGCTTGATGTTGGATTTAGATGAAATTGTTTCCACAAAGATTGTCTTTTTGGTGGCATTTATATAAAACCACATATGAGTGTCATGAAATATAAAGAACCGTTTTTACTAATATTTTGGTTTTACTTTGTTGGGAGTTCGGATGGTCAAGAACACATGAAGATTCATATTCACATCAATATTTCAAGCAAATCATAATAACAAACACCTCTTTTGCTAGAGCTAGTGGATGCTCTTAGTGATAAAATGAACTTTAATACATTGTCCTTTGCATCTCCCAAGTGAAATACTTGTTATAACACTTTTTTTCTATGAACATATTTGAGTAGTTGTTAGGGATTTTAGGGGCACCCTCATAAAATTTGATGAAAATTGATGATAAGATGGTTGATAATTGTAAATTGATGGTCATTGATCCTTCCATGAAGCCTCCTTTGATCCTCTTATAAATGATAAATGTGGTCCCCCCTACTATAATCTTGTTGAGGCCTATAAGTTATCTCTTTTCATTGCCTTGCTAAGGATTATTTGGTGGGTCTACCATCAATTCATGTTGTGGGTAATCAACTTTGTTTTTTTGGTTTTTGTTTGATTTAGATTGCATTAAGTACAAAAGAGAATGAAGCCCTTGATTTCATTATCCTAGAGATACACCATCTATTAGAATATAGAATATTGTGTGCTTGTTTTACCATTGACGATACCCTCGTCACCCAACCATAGGCCGAAGCCACCCTCCGAGCACCTTAACCTTGACTGAGAATTACTTCAGAAGCAAACCCTAGGCTAGATAGCCAAACAAGGTGTAGCGCATCTTCCTCCAAGGATAGCACACCAAAAATAGTTGATCAGATAGTCCAAACCCTAGCCAAGAGATAGTCCAAGCCAACACCCAAGACTGGTTGTTGTAGCAGATGCACCTACAACTCTCCTCCACACGTGCACACCAAACTAGGAACTGCAGTGCGCACCAGTTGTTGCTCTGCAATTCTGAGATGTGTCAAATGAGAACTTGCACCCTGTATTTATAGTGGTTCTGCTAGATTTGTTGGGGCCGACTTCTCCTTCTGGGTATATGTCTGTTCAATATATTATTATTAATTCTAGCCGACTTCTTCTCTTGGAGGCTAATAAACTAATATAAATTATCTGCTTGAGCCGACAAGACGTCTAGGGTTATTAGCCAACTCATTAGGGTTTTCTCTTTCTTTCTGGAGTCTTCTATTCTCATCAGGTTTACACGTGGAGGTAAACACCTGTCGTAGATACCATAATATTAACACTCCCTCCTAGCTAGGGAGGTTTTACAGGTAATGGTATTGAGCACAAAAACATATCGTTTACATAGCATCAATATAGTCGTTTAGACTATCTCATGACTAGATCTTGAGCATCACCATCACCATCACCATCAACTGCATCATCTCTCGAAACCATACTTCATATGAGTAATTAGACATGATGTTGGATAAGTCACTCATACCATAGAGTGATATAAGAGATATTCTTATAATCTAGAAGAGTAAATGCTCTTGAACCGTTTTCCGTCTGGAAAATCTTTGTTCGTCATTCGTCTGGATGATGATGATCTCCAATAAAATGTTGATAGTCTTCACGAAAATTAGAATAAAAATAGAACACAACCGTGTCTATCCATAGTAGTACATAGCTACAATCCAATGTTACACTACCACACCAAGTAACACACAAGTACTTGATCAACAACGTATAGTCACGAACAGTGGAACATATCCACCACAGTAGTCTACATCTACTATTATATAGTCTTCATAACAAACATCTGATAGCAACCTGCACAAAAACAATGTTATGATATAAACTGAATCATCTGGGCCAATCTTTCACTCACATCTATGAGCTCTGAAATAATATTTTCCTCATGAACAGTGGAACATATCCACCATAGTAGTCTACATCTACTGTCATATAGTCTTCATAACAAACATATGATAACAACCTGCATAGAAACAATGTTATGATATAAACTGAATCATTTGGGCCAGTCTTTCACTCACATCTGTGAGCTCTGAAAGAATATCTTCCTCAGAGTAGAATAATGAGATATCTGGACTATTCTTCTCAAGAAAGGAAGAATAATTGTCTTGTCTTCTGAACCTAGACCATTCCCCACCCTGGGCCATTCTTCCTAAACTAATCAAAGTGCACCCTGGAGAGAATGTATAACCCTAAGGAATTTTGAGCCTGGACCATTCCCCACTCTTGGCCATTCCTCCTACACTAATCAAAGTGCACCCTGGAGAGAATGTATAAACCCTATGGAATCTCTATCCCTGATTGTTGAGCCTGGAACATTCCCCACCCTGGGCCATTCCTCCTACACTAATCAAAGTGCAACCTGGAGAGAATGTATAAACCCTAAGGAATGACTGTCCGGACCATTTCCTCTATTAACCACAGGAGGAAAATACTGTCCTGCATCAACCTCCAAAATGGACCATTCCTCATGTTAACCACAATGAGAAATCATTCTCTGGCGAGGCGGGCTAGTCTTCTTGAGTAACCCTCAAGAAGAGAGACTGCCCTAGACCACTCCCCATGTTAACCACAATGGGAATTCATTGTCTATGATACATCAGGAATCAGACTACTTCCCATGTTAACCACAATGGAAAGTGATTGTCCGTCATAAGTCTCAATCCAGTTTCCGAACAGGAAAGCATCTGTCCAATATGGACTATTTTTTCAAATTTAAAGATGAATGTCTTCAATAATGTTTTCAGTGCTCCCTCCTAAATTTGAGAGTCATTTCTTCCTTTTTCAATAAGAAGGAAGTTGTTTCCATGAGCTCTAGCTTGAGTACGCAAACTCTTTCATCTTGAATAGAAGATTTACTAAAATGTCTGCTTATCTGCTCATCTGTGGAAATATGTATTGGAGAATCATTTTCTCCTTTCTGGACTTCATTATGGATAATGTAATGCTTGATTTAAAATGTACTTTAGTATGGAACATTGTGAAGGATTTCATGTAGATCTGAACAAT
Source organism: Picea sitchensis (assembly GCA_010110895.2). Classification (NCBI taxonomy): domain Eukaryota; kingdom Viridiplantae; phylum Streptophyta; class Pinopsida; order Pinales; family Pinaceae; genus Picea; species Picea sitchensis. The sequence continues at coordinate 4,259 of SNQJ01S0007441.1, read as the reverse complement.
AGAGTTTATCATAGTTGGAAAACTGGAACATATCCATGTGGCACTTCTTCTGTCATCATGAGATTTGATCTACTGAGTAATCATCTTGATGTTATAGGAAATCTTCACCATGCTTCTACTGTGCACTGGAGGTTCTCCATCAAGTTATCTTCTTCTATCTGCATACAGTCTCTTTCTGGTATGCCTCAAAGTCTTGAGATTGCTCTTCATACGTTCTTTATTCAATTTCTCTAGATAACATTCTTGCATTCATCTGATGTATAATTCCAACTTATGGATGTTGCAGATGATATAATGACTCATGTAGAGATGAGTATGGTTTACTGGAACAAGTAATCATCATAGTATTCTCCCTCCATCTGGGAGAACCTCTAGTTATAGGTCTCGCAATGCTTTCATTCATAAGTCTTTCATACACTGTTCTTCATAACGACTTCCAGTTCCTCTGCTTGATTGCTTTTATTGAGTTCATATCAGGTTGGCAATCTTTAGATTCTTAATACAATGACTGGTTGTTCTGGCTTCTCTTTCTTTCTTGGAATCTTCATGTTCTTCCTAATGTATTTCTTTGGCTCTTGGGTCCATGGAGTTTCTTATAGATTCCATGCTCTAAAGATTCCATTTCTTTCTTTCATTATAGGATCACGAATGTGGAAGGAAAACCAGGGATACTTTAAGGCTTCTCTTCGAAGAAGACTTCTTCTGAGGTTGAACTGGACACTTACTTTCTTTCATGGATGCTACCATGGATATATACTTCATCATATTCAATGGATTATAGGATTATCTCCCTCCTAATCCTTTCTTCATGTATGAGTGCATGTAATCGGTTCCCTCCGCCTAACAGAGTCCATCCTTCCGTTTTTATCCTTATTGTCTTCTGTAATATATAATTTGGCTCTCTTATCTAACAGAGTCCACGCTTCCGCCTTGTTGTCTTCTACAAAACGTCATAAGTCTTTTTCCAATTTTCTCTCGATTGTTGACTTCTTTTTGTCTTTGCTTCTTCTAAGTATCTTATTTTGCAATAGCTTCCACATGATTTGTATTTCATCCTTTCATGTGTATTATCTAATGATATCCATTTTCATATTGTTTGTTCTTCCATAGGTATAGTTCTTCTTGGAACACATTATTTTCCAAGAGATATATATACAAGATATGTACAAAGATGATCCAAACAAGATATGTACAAGAAATAAGAAGAGTGTTGTTACCTTTTAGAAGAAGAAGTCTCTTCCATCCTGCTTAGTCTTCTTTGTAGGTTCCTTTTCTTCGACAATTGATGCTTTGTATTTGTCCTTCCTTTTCTTTAGCTCAGGACAATGATTCTTGTAGTGACCATACTTTCGACAGTTGAAGCATTGTACTTCTGAAATGTCTTTCTCTTGATATGGATTCCTCCTTGAACCAAACTTCCTTTTGTTCCTGAAGTTCTTGAATCTTGCTGTGAAGGCTTGATCATCGTACTTCTTTTGGGGTTTCTCTTTTGCATTGATCCTTGATTCTTCTTGAGCACAACAAGTCCAAAGTTCTTCAAA
>SNQJ01S0007440.1:81142-103236 GCA_010110895.2 Picea sitchensis | reverse complement strand
ACATTTGCATACGAAATTGTAGCAATATAGTTGCATAAGTTGCATTGTTTCATAAAGTTGCATATAGTTGCATATTATTAGTTGCATAAAGTTGCATATATTTGCATATAAGTTGCATATAGTTGCATATCCCCCGACGCTCAGTGGAGAACTGGATTTGAGACCTATCAAAGAGTTCGAGTGGGGATCAATAGTTTGGAAATCCATGATCCTGGAATTTCACATATTTGGAAAGTGCCTTCTATGGAAGCACACGGTTAAGAACATGTGTTTCTTACTAAGAGGTCACAAATTCAAATACAAAGAGGAGTAGGGTATGTATACCTCCATACACTTTAGTGGTGAAATTTGAACAATCAATGAGGAACAATAATTGGGTTGTAGGTCTAAAGGATTGTCTCAACTATTGTGGAAATTCAAAGCATGGTTTCTCTCCAACCATCCTACATGGTAAATACAATTAGAAACATTTTCTTGCATGATACCCCTCTCTCTTCCTCAGGATATGACACATATGATACTTTTACTTAGACCAACCCAAAAGTCAAAGATTTATGGGAACATTGTAAGGATACATAGGCAAGAAAAGATAGTACCCCAAGGACAATGATAAGGCTAAATCAACCAAAAATCCCCTTTCCTCTTTCCCTATTGTGGTATCATAGTCCCCTTGTTTCTCCCTCAAGAAATAATTAGGGTGGATTTATATTATTGTGCGTTTCCATTTTTACAAAACCATGAACTTCCTATAAGAAATATAACCACCAAATTGTATAGTCATGACCTTATGAGACCCTTTTGACAGGGCAAGGAAATTTTTCCTCGAGTCTCTATCTCGTTGAATCCATAATCCTAAGATGTCATTAGCTACAACTCTTCCCATAGGCATGTGCACAAAATTTCCATGTAGAAACTATCCCCAAAGGCCTATAGAAAGAGTTGTAGATGCTACAACTCTTCCCACATGCTTGTGGGCAGAGTTTCCATGTGGGAACTAGAGGAAAAATATGCTCACATGCTTCAAGGGGTAATTTAAACTATTGAAAGCATGAACAATGGCACTTGCAGGTGTGCAACCCTTAAACTTGTGATGAAGCTTTTTAAAATGTTTCACTCCCAAATAACGTTTTCTCTCAACCCTATGTAGTGTTGAATTGGAAAAAGGCATACCAACAATAAGAGGAGGATGAATTAGAAGAATAAAGAATCCCAAAGAAAACTAGAAGGAAAGAAAACAAGGCCCTTTAATTCCCTTATTAGGCTCTATATATACCTAATCATGTGTTCTAGATCCATAATTAGGCCACAAATGTCCTTAATTGGGGAAAGGAAGACCAYGGAGTAGACAACATGTCCAACAAAGGAACTCATTTTTTCATCTGTTGAAGGTCACTTATAGGGGCTTTATAGGGATAGAATCATGAATCTCTTGAGTGCCTACCAATCAAATGGTATGTTAAAATTAGGATCCATAAGTTGTTGCATGTGTAGCTCACAAAAATAAATGGCCTCCACTTAGAACCATGTCCTTGAGCATGGAAAAAATGACCTAGTAATTAGAGCCTTTGTCATGACAAGTCAACGTTTCACCAAGTAATTGGCCTCTTCCAAGACAAAAAACTACCATGCATGGCATGATAATTTTGTTGTCAATGTTTTTCCATGGACACAAATAAATGAAGAAAGCACTACATCAAATGAAGATATGTTTTTTCCATTTTGAAGTTCAATTTTAGGATCCTTTTAGGGACAAAGTCCTTGAAAACTATGAAGGACATATTGATCAAACACTATGGAACAATTGATATCCATAAGTTTTAATGTGTGTATATCATAGTGATTATGTGGTCTTTGCAAGGAACCACATGTTTCGGGTGAGTATGGTGAAAATCACCTGCTATCTAAAGTTGGTCAAAGGCATGGTGGGTTAGTTTTTTTCGATGGAAATGGGAACTTGTAAAATGGGTTTTTGGAGTAATTATGGAAATAATATATGTGAGAAAGGTTGTGGTCATTTTACATGGAGATATCCAACATAGTATATTGCATTCCAAACAAGGGAAAAAAGATTCTCTCTTAATGGATGATACTGTACCCCTTCTCTCTTTCTCTTCTCCATAAGAATGTTGGGGTTCTATCATATGGTATTCTCATATGTTATGTTTATCAGAGTTGTACATTCATTGTCTTTTTTATTAGTTTATTCTTTATACGAGGACAATTCCAAGAGGCCTTCATTGTTTTTTCCTTTTTCTCCTTCATCCACTCTCTCAGTTTTATCTAATTTTCCTTTGGTATATATGTTAATCTTATTTCAGTTATTTCAATTATTTTCAAAATCCCCATGTGTGCATTTAGTTGAATTAGCATTTCATCAAAATTTAATAAAGCATTCTATCAAGAATTTCTCGAATTTCGTAAACAATTAGCATGCATACTCAAGAGATATGAGAAAGAATTCAAACCATTTCTTCTGGCTGTGTGCCCTCCTCCGATGAAAAATGGTGTGCCCTCCTCCCATGCAAAACCGTTTTCCCTCTCCCGTTACAAATCATGTTCCCTCCTCCAGTGCATGTGCCCCTCCCTACGGTCCTGTAGTTCCCTATAGACTCCTCCCATGTTCCCTCTCATTGGTTCCTCTCCCTCCTTCTCCTCCTATCCCATCCTCCTCTACCTTCCACTTTCTGTGCCGAAATATGTGTTCCCTAGCCTCCTCTCGTGCACCACCTCTCCCTCCTTCACCTCCCTTCCTCCCCATCTCTCTCCTTCCACTCATGGCTGTGTGCTCCTCTCCTCTCCAATCTTCGTGCTCAAAATCTCGCGTGAGGTGCTTGAGTGGTGTGATGCAATTTTTTGTTGTTTTGTGTTGTTTTTGTTTTCATTTTTTTTATTTTTATTTTTATTATTTTTATATATTATATTATGTGTATATATATAATAATATATTATATATAATAACATTATATTATATATGCATCTAACATATCCCTACGGTATAAAATCCCTAACTCATAGCCCCGAGACCAGCAGTCATGGATGCATCCTTGTCACCTGACTGAGAACGAGAGGCATTAGGAAGGATAATACCGGGGCTCACTGATTCTTGCGTTAATGATTGTTCTTTTTGGATGGATTCATCCTCATTTGTAGGCATAGTCATGGATACATCCTTGATGATGAGGGGAAGAAGGGATTCGAGAACTACTCTATAACCCCCAATCACCATCAATTTGAACATGGTATACCCTATGAGTCCTATTAGTCTTGAAACAATCGCCCCCAATGAACATAATGTGACCTCAAACACACTAAAATATGAATACACAGTTTACGAACATAGCAACATCATAGCATAGATTGACCCTTCTATTACTTCATGACTCTTAACCCTATAGCCTTGATATCTAATTCCTGCTTTTTTATTTATTTTCAAGAAATATTATGGGTATTTGAAAGGTATGAGGGTTAATTAATATGTCGTTATGGTCAACAATATCTTTGGCATTAAAATATCATGTCATGGTATAAAATATTGATCACTGTAACCCTCAACGGACATGGTATGCCCCAAATCTCCCATGAACCTTGAACAGATTAAATGGTCTCCCCCTAAACTGATGCCCCTCCACACATTGCAGGCCAAAAATCAAACAGCTTCCTAAAAGGCACTATGGCACTAAATAACCATTGAAGCCACTAATATTCTATGATGCATAGTATGGTCCTTAGACATTGTGTACTGTGATCCCTATGAACCTTGGCTTGTACCTAACCAGCAGAATGATCAACTTGTTTCATTAAGAATCCATGAAGACATGAACCCCCCTAAGAAACTATGATAAAAACACATTATTCCCCTATAAATGCATTAACCCATTAAGACATGATTATCTCAAACAAACTTACCCTCTCATACATTCAACCCTTAATACATTATTACTTAGAACACACTAACACTTTAATAGAGATTTGATCATTGATGCATTTGATCCTTGATGAAGTCACCTTCTAATAATTATGACTTTGAACACATTAATGAATCCCTTTTATATGATAACCCCCAATCAATACCAACTTGATCATGGTATGCCCTTTGATCCCTATAACTCTTGAAACAATCAACCCTAACGAACATAGTGTGACCTCAAAACACACTAAAAAATGAATACATTGTGGATATAAACATAGTAACATCATAATGGATTGACCCTACTAATACACTATGACTCTTAACCCTATAACCCTTGATCTGTTTGTTTGAACAATTTTATTATGTGCATTTGGAAAAGGTAGCGGGGATTGTGTATGTCATATATGGTCAAAAAATATATTTGACATTAAATTATCTGTCATGGGTATAAGGTATAGATCACTACTGCTCCCCAGCAGACATGATATACCCCCACAATCTCCATGAGACCATGTAGTTAATGGTCTCCATAACCTTAATCCTCCCTCACCATTATGACCCAAATCATGTTAACCCCTAGGGAACTATTGCCACTAACCACTAATCCACCAACATGCTATGACCACTAATTATTATGAGGATCACGGACATTTGTGTGACACCCCCTAATCCCTATGAACCTAATTGTCATGCCTAACCCTTGAAATGATCAACAGGTTTCATTAAGAAACCATGAGGAGAAGACATGAACCCCCTAAAACTATAATCCCAAACACACTAGTCCCTTATAAATGCATTAAACCCTTAAGACATTATTATCTCAAACAAATTAACCCTCTCATGCTTGAACCTGTATTATTACTTTGAACTGCCTAACTAATGAGATTTGATCATTGATCCATTTTGTTATAGTTAGTCATGGTAATTGTAATGTAGAATTTATTAATTATTGTACATATTGGATGAATAACGTACCCCCTTTATCTCTCCCATCCCAATTTTCAATATTTCTAGAGGGATGGGGGTGACACCTTGGGTGATGGGGATGTCTTTAAGTTTTATAATTTCACATGAATCACTTAAAATATCTCTTAGGGAAGGAAATCATTACTGTAGGGTTAGGTGTTGGAAATACCTGGACATTCTATTTCAATTATTAATAGGAATAAGTTTTTGGTAGAATTCATGTGAGCCTATGCTATTGGTTTCACATTGTATTTTTTTTTTACCTAATTCCCCCCTTTGGTTCCTCTAATTCCACTTCTTATGCCTCTAACTCCTCTCCACATAGCATTTTATCTCAACCTCCTTCTTAGTTTGAATTGTAAAAAGGAACTGTAACTCTGGAGGATGAATTAGAATAAGAATAAATAATCCCAAAGAAAACTAGGAGTAAAACAAACAAGGCCCTTTAATCCCCTAATTATGCTCTATATATACCAATCATGTGTGTTGGAATGTAATTACATTACAAATATACTTACTTAGGAAAATTATGGATCCCTTTTAGGCCCTAATGATACAATCAATCCTTGTAACTCAAAAAATAGGCCATGTATATATCCACAATTGGGGCCCATGAATAATGTATTAGGGACTAAATCCTTAGTTCTTCATCGTCAATTCATGGCTTAGGCCCCAAGGATATATTCCTTGTTGTGCTAAATATTTGAAGTTGGGCATATAATAATCCTTATGAGTACAGTCAGTGTCTCTAATCATGACAAATATCATAACAATGTTACATGCACCAGGGGAAAGCATGACAAAAATGACTTTGATCAGACCTTTGTGGTATGGTACATTCTATGATGTAAGTGGTATATTTCAAAATGGGAATTTAAGTTGAGTACATGGCCATAAGATGCATGGGAAAGTTATTCATTAAATTGTTTTTGGAAAGGAGACAATGGAGTAGTCAACATGTCAAACATAACTCCTCATGGTTTGAGATTTATGGTCTTATGAGAGTTGGAGGACCCTCATATGTGTGAGACTTGAATCCCCAAAGGGTAAGAGAGTCAAAAATGCAGAAAGAAGAAATTATTATTTAAATGGTAAAGAAAGTGACAAATTCAAGGGAGAAGAATATTTAAATGATAAATTAATGGAGAAATTTATAATTATGGAAATTAGGTTAACCATAAAAATGAGGAAAATGGGTTAGAGTGACCTACAAGTAGGTTAAGTGACCTAGAAATGGGTTAAGTGACCTAGAAATGGGTTAAGTGACCTAGGAAATGGGTTAAGTTACCTAGAAGATGGCTGGAGATACTTGGAGATGTTATTGTTGTGATATAATGGTCGTTGGGTGACAAGTGTCATAAGGGGTGATGACTAAGACTAGGAAGCTTTCAATTCAAGGTTAGAATGGCCGATTTCAAGTGATGGAAAAAAATTAAGAAGGTACTTGTGTTGTACCATTCCATGTCAACAATAAAGCATCCATTCATTGGGAACACTAAGACCCAACAAATCGATGACTCCACTAAGAATAGGGTTTAAGATTTACATGATGAATTGATGATGGAATAGAATGGTGTGTGAGGTCAAATTTGAGTCCACATAAATACACAACAAAACCCCTAATATTGGCTCATTACCACTTAATTGGGGCATATTTTTTTTTTTTTTTTTTTTTTTTTGTTTTATTTATGTTGTCTTTAGTACATTAGTTGTAATTTAAGATTGGTAATGTTGTTTTATTTATGTCGGCTTTAGGCCATTTTTTTTAATTATACCTCCTAGTCTCCCTATATATACCAAGGAAGGTGTTACTAAAGTGCTGATCATCTTGGACTTGAACATTTAAGGTGATTGGAGGTTCCCCCTCGAGAGCTTATTATCTGAAATTATCTCTTTCAAGTTAATTATACTGAGGGTTTCTATGCTATATTGATGTTTGGTTCTTAACACATATGGTATTAGAGCTCAAGGTCTTGGGGTTTCATTTGTACATCTACGAGAGACATATTGGAATTTTCACTATAACTCGTTTTCTACAATGTTTCGGAAGAGACGGCTTGGAACCCATTAGAAGATAAGATCAAGGGTACGTTGGGTTAAAATGAAGCTCCTAAGGCCTTATACTTACAGAGATACGACAGCTGAATGGGGTTCACGGAATCATCTGAAATGAGTCATTGTGAATTTTCACTATAAAAACGTTTGTGGCGTTCGGAGACCACAATCGAGGCCATTTACATAAATTAGAATTGTAGCTATGGTAAAGAGTTCAACATGCAGTAATATACTGGTGAATTTTGTGGGAATAGGGTATTTTACTAATCCCGTGATTGTTGAGTCGAAGGTGTTCCGAGTGAAACAATCATAACTTCTTCTAGAGTATCCCAATTCGTGGGACTAGTTGCATTGGATCGATGGGTCATGTATTGTGGGAATTAAGAGTTTCAAATTTTATATCAATTGTTTTGTCTGTGGGGCATACTATACAAGTGAATCTCTGGAAGGAGCCAAAATGAAGCAGGTTGTTAGAGTTACCATAAATTCCACTTGGCATCAATTTTAGTCGGAACTGTGGCATTGACATATCAGGAGAAATACATAAAGGAAAGTTTCATACCAGGAAGGGCTGAAGCTTTGGGAGATACAATAGAATAAATATTGTCTAAGCGAGAACCACCTCAAAAATCAAGGTTCAAAGTGATTTTCGACCGGCACCACCAAAGGGAACTTCTACACAAAATAAGCCTCGGAAAATCTACTTGGACTCTTGATGAAGGTGAAGAAGAAATCTCGCGTGAGACATAAATGAACTACAAAATAAGATGGATTCAATGGGAAGCTAAGTTGGATACTAAAAATGATTCAATGGAAGTTAAGTTGAATACTAAGATGAATGGATTAAAAAGGGAGATCATAGAAGAATTGAAAAAATTTAAAACGGAAGACACACACGAAGGTGAAATGCATCCCAGCAAGAATTTCATGATGTGGACAAAAGGAATGTGAATCAATAATGGATAAACTTCAACTTTGGTTTGAAGGCCAACCATGTTCCTAGGATTGACATGAGGGAGTTTGATGGCAGGAACAGGTCATGGATACCGAGGATGGAACGAATTGATCTCCCTTAATGTGCCACATACACAAAAGGTATATGAATTGCTTCTTTATATTTGGGGCTTCATCAATTTGTTTGGTATCGATGACTTTGTTCTGCCAAATCATAGTCCTTGAACCAATGTTCAGGAAGAAAATATCACACTATGAAAGGGATACAAGGGTGTACCTTCTTTAGCCAATTGATAAATCTCAAGAAAAAGGGTTGATTCAAGGCATTGAGAACTTTCAAATATTGAATATAAATGTAATTGATATTCCAGATGAGCCTTGATTGATGTATTCAAAGGATAAAATTCAACATGAGGTTACTTTAGAACCCAAATCATTAGAGAATACATTTAGGTGGCAAAAAATGTTGAAAAGTAAAAGCTCTGACTATGGCTACTAGAAGGGACCTATCTAACATCTATAGAGAGAACAATGCTCCCTTCTCCTAAAACACCTCAACCTACAAGGTTTAGGCACCTCAACAATTGGAGAAGAAAAAGAAAAAGGTTTATGCTTTAATGGCGACAACAAGTACAATAAGGGACAAAAATGTGGTGAGAAGAATTATTCTACATGGTGTGAGAGGAAAGAAGAAGGAAGAACCATCTCAAGATGAAAATGTAGAAGCCATTTAGTCTGAAGAGTTGACTCACACAATATAATGCGATGCATTGTCTAGAATTGGCACTCCTCAACTGGATCCGAAGGATATACATCCGAAAAAGGAGGTAATGATCCCTAATTGATTTTGGGAGAATTACTCATAATTTCATTCCACCATAAATTGTGAATCTCCAATTCTTTTGGCTGTATCCAGCAGCGGAGTTTCAAGTAATGATTGGATGGAGGAACTGTATCAATTTCTAGGAAAATGCAATAAAGATCAATCTTACTATGGGAATATGTAATGAATAGTCCAATGATTTCTATACCCATGGGTGAGTGCAGGATGTTGTACTAGGAATCCAATGGTTTACAATCATTGGGAACCCGTTAACTTTAATTTTCAAGAACTTTTGTGTTTGTGGAAGGAAAATAAATTGGTTGAGAGGTATCCGCGAGAGCCGAGTGGGTGATAAGCTCTAACGGCATATTTCGTATTAGAATAGAGGCATTGTACTGTATGCTCACTAGATGTTCAAACATCTAAGACATCTATTCTCAAGATCTCAAAGGATCATTGATAAGAATTCCAAAGAATGTTGAAGATATTCCCAAAGGTCTCCCACCCACTTTCGAAATCCTTGATCATGAGAAATTCACCTAATTCGTGGGAGCATTCCTCCTAACATCAGACCATCTGAATACCCTTATGCCAAAAGAGTGAAATTGACATGGTTGAAGAAATGTTGTTAGAGTGGCATTATTAGACCTAGCTAGGCTACACTGCACTAGTGGTAATGGTATTCAAGAAGATAGCTCATGGTGTATGTATGATTCATGAGATGTGAGATGCTATTAAAGAGATAGATTTCCCTTCCGTGATTGATGGTGTTGTTAGATGAACTACGTAAGACAATCTATTTCACAAAAATTGGATCTTAGTTTAGGGTATCATCGAATTAGAATGAAGAAGAATGTCCAAAATAGCATTAGAACTCATGAAGGCCATTATGATTTTTGTCATGCCTTTTGGCCTTACAAATACACCTTCCATTCAAGGGATTCCATTTCAAGTACTTCATGAATATTTGTGTTAGTATTTTTGATGTTATACTAATCTATACCAAATCTTGGGAGAGATCATGTGCAACATGTTGACAAGGTGCTACAACTACTAAAGGGCAACAACTATATGCTAAACCATCCAAATGTTTCTTTGGGTAAAAGGGTGAGTATTTGGGTCATATTGTATCTCATGAAGAGGTGTCAAGGGTAGACCTAACAAGTTAGGAGCCATGATGGTGGACAGATTCTAAAATTAAAAAATCTTAGAGGGATTTTTGGGTTTGTGATTACTACCGCCAAGTTGTTGAACTATGGAAGACCATGACACTTGACATAACTACAGAAAGGGATACATTTCATGTGGACTCCAAAGGCAACTAAAGCTTTTGAACAGCTTAAAGGGTGATGTGTACAGCTCTGTCTTGACCACTCAGGACTTCACAAAAACATTGTGTGGAATGTGATGCCTGGGAAATGGAAATGGTGCTGTCCTAATGTGCAATAAGGGAAGGACCACAGCTTTTGAAAGTCGCCCTCTCAAGGGAAGGGACTTACACATGACATTTATAGAAAGGAAATACAGTGGCAATACTACATGCATTGAAAAAATGGTGTCCCTACCTAATCGGTAGGCACTTCAAGGGTCAAAGCAGTCATGATAGTCTTAAATACTTCTTGGAACAAGACTATCTTGGAAGAACAACAAAAATGGGTAACAAGACATTGGGATATGATTTTGAAATCTATAAAAAAGGGGAAAAAATGTTGTGGTAGATGCACTCTCAAAGAAGGAGTATGAAGATGTTGGAGCCTTTCTTTCTCTGTGGTATCTCGATCATCAAACCCGATTGGATAATAGAAGCAAGGGATGAATGGAAAAATGACAAAAAAAGTGTGGTCTGTTCAAAGGTTTGGAGTGAGTTCGGTCTGCATGGGACCATTTACATGAAGAAATGATTCACTATGGTACAAAGATCACTTATATTTATGTAAGAACTCTAACTCAAACAAAAGGTACTATTGGGTGCATCACACCTCTCTCTCCGTTGGGAGAATTTTCGAGGACACGAAAACCATGAAGTCCAAGAAGGTTTGTTTGGGAGTAGCCTTAAAACTAATGTTTCAGGGGTTGCTAGGAGAATTAACACAGTTTGCCAACAAAATAATCAGCAGGCTAATTAAGACCCCAGTGCTTTTACAACCATTATCCATCCCAAGTGTGCTTGGGAGAGGTTTCCATAGATTTCATCCTCACCGGGGGTTACAAAGTCTGAAGAAGAAGAGTGTCATCATGGTGATTGTTGATAAAATAACCAAGTACACACAGTTTTGTGCACCCTCTCATCCCCTTAAGCCAAATACAGTTTACCCACCCGCATTCATGGAGAATAGTTCAAAAGCCATGGCAACCCAAAGATTATTGTAGTGGCAGAGATCCCATCTTCAATAGACATTTTGAATGAGGGGTATTTCTTATTTGGAGGTACCCTCAAATTACGTACTCATCTCTATCATGTCTCAATCACGATGGACAGCCGAAGGATAACACTTCCTTTCACCTTGCAACAAAAGCCAAACTGTTATGGCACTTTGCATGGACCTACACCCTCAACCACTCACAAAGAAAATCTAAAGGTTCAAGCGTTAGGAGATCACATGTCAACAACAAGTTCTCCCAAATCTTAAAGGACAAGCGACCATGGCCTTGCCGAGAATGCTGGCAAACTATAGAGGATCAACATCGTGGTGAAAGTGAGTAGGGGATTGTAGACATTTTAAAGAATACAACCAGCCCTAGCGGATGTCCTCAAGCAATCCAAGAAGGATAATAAATTATCACAAAGGTACTATGGGTGTTTGCAAAGATTGGTATGGGATACAAGGTGGGTTGCACATCTTCACGAAAGTACACACATAATTTTCCATAACAATGCTTAAATACAAGGTTATGAAGTGACAAGATCCCAGGTTCAAACTACTTTCCGAACTTGACAGGAAGGGAAAAGTGCTGTGAACACGAAACCATCCTGTACTTTTACAAAGAATTAAGCCAGGCAGGATAGATCGTTTTAGAATTATCTCTAGGAAACTACCAGCTAAAGATTCCCTTGGGATGGGTCTTTTATCTGAAATCGGAGTTACTCAAGCGACGGACAACACTTGTCTCGGGGAGGGGCAATGTTAAAGCCTAATATTGGCTCATTACACCATATGAATTGGGCATATTAGATTAGTAATGTTATTTTATTGCTGTAGTAAGATGTCTTGGGCCATTGGTTGTGATTTGGATTAGTAATGTTATTTTGTTCTGTATTGGAAACTTGGGCCGTTAAACCTCCTAGTCTCTATATTACCAAGGGACATTTTCACGAATCATCTTGGACTTGAACACATTTGGGGTGGAATTGGGAGGTTGTAACTTCTCGAAGAATTATATGAAATTATCTTTTTTTCATGGCGTTGAGTACTTTTCTGAGGGTTTTTCTTTATATTCATGTTTTGGTTCTTAACAAACCCTCCATATCATTAAGGATCATCTTGAATAGTCTATCCATTGTCTGCAGGTGGTGCATTTCAGCGTTTGAAAAATTTCCAGCGTTAGCCCCACTCCGGTCCAGTGCCCATGTCTAGTCCTGGTACATGGGACTTACTAAGGTGTATAAGATGTTGTGGAATGATATTTTGAAGGCGTTGAATTTTATTCCTACACACCACATCAAGATCACCTCGCATTGATAGTCTTTGTATTGATCCCTTTTGGTTTTGGGTTGTTATTATTTTCAATTACACGCACCTTTAAATCTAGTCAAAGTTCAATTAATGTATCTTGTTACTATAGGGTTATAAACCCTCATGATCCCAATTCCCATACGCCTCCAACCTTGTGATATAATAATAGTTGGGTGACAACTGTCATGAAATGTGATGACTAATTTGGGGCAACTTTCAATTCAGAAATTTGGGAATGACAGGACCACATCAAAATTGAAGGGAAGAAAATATAATGGGTACATGTGTTGTCCCATTCCATGTCAACAAAACACATCATCACTGGAACACTGAAGCCAACAAATGAGTGACTCCACTAAATTAGGGTTTATGGTTTGTGATGCATTGATGATGGAATTAGGTGGGTGTGTGAGTCGGTGAATCCATAAACCTCTATATGTTGGGCATTACAAATACTCTAGCATGTCAATTTCAGTACGTTGACTTGGGTTGGAAAAAATTTCCAGCGTTGGCCCCCATTCATGAGTCACTATTGCTTAGTCTCTAGTCCTAGTACATGGGACTTACTAAAATTTGGAATATATTGGAGAATGATAATTTTGAAGATGTTGAGAACCTATTCCTACACACCATGTCCATATCCTCTCTTGGCAGGCTTTTGTATTGATCCCTTTTAGTTTTTGGGTTGTTATTATTTTCAAATTTTACACACACGCAACTTTCAATATAGTCAAAGTTCAGGTCACTGTTGTTAGCATGGGGTTATAAAATATCATGATCCCAATGTCCATATGCCTCCAACCTTGTGATCTAATTATTGTTGGGTGAGCAGCTCTCTCATGAAGAATTGATGATGACTAAGACAGGGGAAACTTTCTTCAAGAGGCTGGGGAATGACCAAGCCCACGCATAGAACAAGGAAGAAATTAAGAAGGTACATGTGTTATCCAATTCCATGTCAACAACAAAACATCCATTCATGGGAACAAATCAATGAATCAACTAAATTAATGTTTATTATTTACATGATGAATTTGGAGTCTAGAAACCCTCCATATCGTGGAATGTGAATGGTCGATCCAGTATTACCAAATTTCAATGCCGTTGACTTGAGTTTGAAAAATTTCAAAGAGTTGGCCCCATTCCACGGTCATTGTTGCTCATGTCTGAATCCCTAATTACTATTTCCTTGTAAAATTGTATAAGATAATTGGAGAATGATATTTTGAGAATGATAATGATGAAATGATGTAGGTGGACGCCACCTACATCGTTGGTATGATTAGGCGATCCATGAGATCTCTCCTCTTGGTTTTAGATAAATGGGTTGTTCTCTACTAAAGTGGAAACCCGCGTGAATGTAAAGAGCTCAGGGTGTCGCCCCTCCCTCCATTGCTCTCAATTTCCTCGTATTACCTAATTTGAAATTCTAAAGAACATGTATCATATACTATATTATACAAAATAAAATAAAGTCGCTGAAAGATACAAACAGCACCTCTTCTTATTTCCAACAATTAAATATCAATCATTTTTTTCTTCATCCAGACTCAACATTTGTATCGGGATCTAGTTCAAAATCGATATTGGTGAAAGACTCCTTCCTATCAACATCATCAACACATCATTTTTGCTACTATAGTTATAGATATCACCAATGAGATCAATGCGTCTCCTACATTTTGGATGATCAACTTCTTCAACTTCTTCATTTGACACATCAACTACAAATGACGCACGCTCCTGATATACATAATCATGATCATCTTAATGAATGATACTAGTTACCGACTTCCTTCCCTCTCTTTAGTAATGCTATTTCTCCGATGCTAAAGTGTAATTACATAAATAAAACGGCATTTTGAAGGATTGACTTCCTTCATAAAAGACAAACCATTAGATGAGGCGTTTGTGAACCACTCTTGTTTGGATTGATGGTCCGGGGATCTATATCTATTATTGTTACACTTCATTGTGATGCTTTGCATTACCCGGCGAGACGCTTCTTTCGAGTTGGCAACACTCCCTTTACTAGGAGGGCACGACATCGGATGGATACTTTTGATTTAGTCGAGATTGAGAGGAAAACAAAGAAAGCGGGATAGGAAATACTATAATCCGGTGACGTGTGTTGTTTAAAAGCAACACCCTCATTATTATCTTCGTCCTCAACTACATGATTGTAGCACTGATATGCTCTTGGATCATATCTAACAACGTGTATCAACACCGCTTTTACCGGTACCTAGGAGTAAAACATCATTTCCTCACATTGTTTGGAAGAACATAAGGAATCTCCATACCAGAGTCAAATGCCTTTTTACATTATGTGGTAAAATCCATTATCATGCTCAATAGCGGTTCTTCGAGGATAATTTTCATGCATCCGTGGCTTTGTGCCATTTAACCTCAAAAAAAATTGGCAAAGTGCATCCACTCAGTGCCTGTCCTCAAATGGCCATGGTACCCATTCTCGGTTTCTTCGGTTTATGTAACTATAGGAAATGTTGTTGACCTTAAACACTACATTTATACTGATAAGATTTTCATCTTATCATCCAACCTTAACATTTGATCTGAAATTTACGACCATTACACCACACATGGCCAACGTGATGTTTCCAAGCAACATGGAAAACAAGTAAATACATTTCCAATTAATAAATCTCATATGAATTACTAAATATATATTTAAATAAACAAACCAAATACATTGAAAATTGGGAAAAACTAAGGAAAATGTGGGTAAAAATTGCTTACGCACATCTTTTAAAAATGAATTCAATCGGCTTCCATCATGTAAGATAAGAGGAAATTGATCACCGGTATGACAATCGTTGTTTTAATCATATTTTCGCCTTCCATGCTGAGTATTCTTTAGTATATTCTATCCAATGCTCCATCATTTCAAGGTTGTTTGCAATGTATAGTTGTAAAGCATCCCACTCTCGAACAATTATATGATAGAATAACAATTTAATATCATTAATTGGATATTGTGAATAGAGAATATAATTTTAATATAATGTGTATTATATTAAATCTATGTCAACATCTAATAATTAAATTTCACAATCCTCATTTTACCTATCCCCAATAGGACCTCCCCTTCAAATTTGTTGATGTAGTCGAGATGCCAAATGCAAGGTACATTCATATTTTATACTAATTTGGGTAGACCATTAATATACACCAGCGTGTTAATCCTCCTATCTATATCCTCTTCATAGAACCCTCAAACGTAACTCTTTTTTCTAACAAAAGCCTTCAGCGACTTCAAGTGCTCTCCACCATCCACATCAACCTTGTATGTATGTGCGGATCACATAATTGAATCTCTCAACTTGGTGTGTAGTGGTGTTCTTGTGCATTGAAAAGTATTGGAGGTATATATTGTTTACATTTATTTTAGTGTTGGGAATTTCTCTTTTCAATACCTTGTACATCTTCTTATGGATTTCTTTTGATGATAGCCACCTATATGAAATGTCGACCTTGATAAAATAATATCAAAGCCATATAGAATTTCGCGGATAAGCGATAATATGTCAATAAGTTCTGATACAAATCACATAATAAGTACGTTTTCCTTATAAAACAATACTTACCTCTGTGTGTTTGCCAAGTGCATAAATAATTTGTTTTATGTTGTTGTCGAAGTCATCTACGGGATAAAGGTAAGAATACTATAACAAAAACAAATAATTATTATTTGTTTCCAAAATACTACCAATAGGGTAATATGTATAACCTACTAATTTTGTAATGAATGTATCTGGGTCGTATGTTAACCCATAAAATCCTTTTGGCTGGATATTTTGTATGTTAAATTGAAACCCATTAAACCTAATTTTTTGAATGACCTCTTTTACAATATTTCTCTGTTGCTCCATCAATATTGGGAGAGACTAATTATTTTTTCATGACCATCACCATTATAATTAATAATAAGACTTTGCAATTCGTGATTAGCTTCCTAGATGTCCCAACAAGTCTTTCCAATTCTCTCTTTGTCGGTCCTTCGATCTAATGATAGCGTAATTCCGAACATGAGCTGCTTCCCCGATAACCATTGTATCTGAACAAATATGAGCTGTTTGTGAGGGTGCCGCGTCAGTATGGAAATATTGATTTGCATGGGGTAGCTTTTTCATTCGTGAGTATTGGGTGCCTTAGCGACATTCATGAAACATCAACAAATTGAAATTAACACTAATTAATGGGACAAATGAAATTAACTGAGATTTATATATTAGATATTACATAAATAATTTGTGTAGCTTGACGATTTCTGTTGGTGCATGACTTCCATGGTAGAGGTGTCATTCTTCATGGTTTTCCATTTCTTCTTTACCATTGAATTTTTCTTTGTCTATAGTTCGATAATTATGGTTCTTAGGCATAAAGTGCTTATACTCATCAAACGCTTCCTTTGATAAACTCCTTGAATGGCACAATTTGTCCTAGGACAAAGCGGGCATGCAAATTTACCCTTTGTTTGAGACCTACAAGATATATATGAATAAGCTGTGGCATCAAATTAGGTTACAGTGAAATAATGCATGATTTTTTTCAATAAATATATATAATATTGAAATTACAAAATAAGTAACGATATACCACAAAATGTATTGAGAACATCATGGTGTCCTGATGGTATTCAATAGATTGAAATCATTTTCCTAGCAATTCAGAGATAAATACATAGTGACACCAACCTATAAATTCAACAACTCATCGATTACAGGCTCAATATATATGTTCATATCTTTAACATGGTACCTACCTAATTGGTTCAACATACTGCAATATTAATTATACTTATCTAGATATTGACTTGCCGAGAACATAATTACCATGCGAAACAAAGAAGTAAAATATTTTGTCATACTTTAAAAGAAAATAAAGATAATTAAATACGTGAAACTTGTGCCAACATTGTGTTTCTCTCTCTCTTGATCGACATACAAACAGAAGAGTTATTGTTTATAACAAAAACATGCCACGTTAGTCATTGAGAACAAGCTCTCAAATAGATTGACACCATTGGTTGCCAGCGAGTCCTAACATTATGAAGTTCTTCTAGCACAAAATTATTACTTTTCTTCCCAGTGGTTCAATGTAGAACCATTTCAACGATTCAAAGAACATTTTCTCAACCTATTCTTTGCATGCAAATCCATAAAGCGTCCCTATAATTTGGCACACAGACAACAAGTAGGCGATAGTATGAGATATTAGAAATGAAAGAACTTTGTGTGTGTCACCTTGATTTCCTCTTTGATCGGTTTGATATCTATTAATTTGACATTGCAGGCATTTATTTTTCAATGCATATTGTCCATAATATATTATATGATCATTAATTTTATGCATCAATAGCCTAATAGTCCATTCCAATTTCTTTTCATAATGTGTGGATATTTCTGAGATGGTGGAAAATATTTAGAGTATGGGTAGGAGAATATCACCTAAAAATATACAAAAATCTAAACAACAAGTCAATGTAAGCAATATTAATCATCAATATATCATCAATATACTAATTTAC
Source organism: Picea sitchensis (assembly GCA_010110895.2). Lineage (NCBI taxonomy): Eukaryota > Viridiplantae > Streptophyta > Pinopsida > Pinales > Pinaceae > Picea > Picea sitchensis. Next base: position 85,303 of record SNQJ01S0007440.1, on the reverse strand, counting down.
AAATTAGAAACAATAACAATATAGGAAAAATTGAACTAAAGTATTTGTGAACATCTTGGCATAAATAATTAACAAGTTAAATACCTTAGTATCTATGTGAGAAATGTGTTTGATAAACCATTGAAAACCTTCAAGTTCACCAACAATAATATAACAGATAAAATATTTGTTGTTGAACCTTCATAAAAAGGTTGACGTGACTTCAGTGGGGATCCATCCTTGACTATCATCCTAGTTGTCTTCATCCATTGGAGAAAATGTGTCTTGGATCAATCTATGTATCTCATCTTGCCGGGTTTGAATCTGCGATATCTCCATCCATATCATCGATAATAACTTGATTAACAGCTTCAATATTATGATCTAGAAGTTCATCACCCCGTAAAGGAGTATTTATGCTAGTACCTGGAAAATAACTCTCTAGAGGTCGAATTTTTGGGGGCATCGTCTATATATTTACAAAAACAATTTAGAAAAGTTAGTGTATTATGAAAATATAAAATCGATAAAATATTACTAAAATTCATGACATACTAATTATTATAGAGAATACGGTAAAATATTGAATCTCTTACCAAGGGACGATGTTGTAAACCCCTTCAAGGTGCCCCTTCTCCCTACAATGTCTTTGGTTTGTTGTTATTAAAATTCTTTTTTTCAATCCCTGCACCAATCATAGAAGGGCAATAACTTTTTCCATAGCCCTCTCCTCTAATGCCGGCTCTTAGCAGAACAGAAGCTTCCCTATCATTTACTAGTTCATTGTGACAAATCATACTGACAAGTGAGTGTCTTACCACCACCATACCAAACACTAAGTTTTCAATTTTTTATATTTTAACACTCCTTCGATTATGATATGTTTATTTCTAGTGACCTACAATCCTCACAATTATTTCTTCGAAGACTTTTATTTTGACATGATTTTTTTTATTATGGAATTATATTAAGATAAGATAATGCTTCAATTTGTATATAAGAGTATTGTTCCTTTGGTCTGACATGGAAAATAATTACACACAATTTAATGAAAGTGGTCAAATTTCTCAAACTTGAATCACTCAACACCATACACTAGCCTCTAAGTTGTTTTGTGAGAAAATGTCGATCTTTGAAATTCACCACTAAATAAAGAATGCCAACCACTTTTCATCCACAATTGGGTTGGGTTGGTTAAAATTATGACATGTTGATTTTCATCTACATACAATGTTCACAATTTATGCTACTTACGATTAGTCCCTAGGTGTTATTTTCTAAGACACTTGTGGCATGATACTCATTTTCATTGTCTAACAACATATTTCATCATGTTATCGTGAATTTACATGTAAATTTTTATATTTTAGATATTGATCATTATTAATAGTGTATAAACAATTTAAATCAATTACAAACTAAAGTTAATCACTAATCTAGAATTGTGTGCGATTATAAATTTTGAAAAGCGGCATGTCACACATATCGAGGAAAGGTATGTGGTTTATTGAAATTTGAAACAAAATATACTATTTATATTCAAAGGCTGTGGTATATGATCATAAGTTCATTTGTTAAATTTTCTTAGTCATAAGCAAAAAAATTTAAAGGTGGCTAACCATAAACTAAGATGGTTGAAGGTGGTTATTTAAAAGTGATTGTTATGTGCCTAACCACGACATAGATAACATCTTTATAATAAAGTCTATATGTAAAAATATTTTTTATATAATAATGATAATAATACCTAACATAAGTTTAGTGTTAGTGTTTATGTATCTTATTTGTCCTTGCTAAAGAGGGAATATAGCAATGCGATTGGCGTGAAAATCATTTGACTTTTAATAGAATTTACAAAAGAATTTTAGCAACAATGTTTTATATTAATGTTTTGTTTGCATGCCAAATATTAAGATTTCTCGTGCTTTGTTTTGCAAAATGTACAGACCCGATCCCGTCAACCACAATATTTAGTCTTGGTTTTACGTTTTGCATGCTTATTAATGGATGATCTATTTATACATTCATGTAATTATATGTAATATCAACGGGTTATCTTGTCACTAATGCCAACCTACCATTATTTATTACAATATGTTGAGGATAGAAAGAATTTATGCGGAAGAGGGAAATGTTATTATTATTTCTCTGCGGGTGAGAATTGAAGCTTTCAGAATAATTATGTATTTGAATATTTGGTAAGCTTATTCCTCTTTCATTTAAATTAGAGGCTTCTTCGAATTTTTCTTTTTACAAGTTGAAATTGCAGTTTTCTTCTTTGTCTTACTATTTTTATCTTCCACCTCATGCATTATATCTCTTTGTCCGTGGAAAATAATGCGAGTTCTATTTGAAATTTGTGAATATTGTGGAGAGATCTAAGTAAATATTATGGAATCCGCATACCCTTTCCATAGAATATACTAACTAGATCCAAAAACAAAGACATGAAATATGGTACCTACACATATTATAATATATTATCAAGGAAAAAACAAGCTACATGAAATTTGGACATTTGAACAAAAATTTACAAGTTAAATGGAGTACATCAATAAAATATAACATACTAACAGTTCAAAATCTAAAGTTATGTAGATTGAGAATTGGATTTTTTCAATTGGTGGGTGATGGAAAAATAAACAACTCAAACAAAGAAAACTGACAACAGGTGTAGCAACCTGTGGTGTGTTGCAAAAGTCATAAAGTCATGTATTTATAGATAAAATAGTCAACTAGTGGTTAACACCGACCAATGAGATAGGAAAATGTTTCGTCGCTATTGTAGTAGGGATTAGTCACTATTGCGACGAAAACACAGACTAGATTAAAATAAGATTTTGGTGGATATTGCGACTTTTACGGCGTAACAGCGAAGAATCCATACATTTAAAAAGTATGAAACTAGTGGAAGAATGGAAAAATTCCATGGAATAATCCACCCATATTTAGAGTTATGTAGATCAAGAATTGGATTTTTTCAACCAATGCGTGATGGAAAAAATAAACAACTCAAACAAAAGCCAACAACAGTGTCGCAACTATAGCAATTGTGTTGCAAAGTCTCATAAAGTCACGTATATATAGATCAAATAGTCAACTAGTCGTTAACACCGACCAATGAGATAGGAAAAATGTTCATCGCTATTGTAATGAAAGTTCGTCACTATTGCGACGAAAACACAGACTAGATTAAAATAAGATTTTTGTGGATATTGCGATGGACTTTTGTGGCAATAACAACGAAAATCCCGCCCTGTTTAAAAAAAAGATGAAACTAGTGGAAGCATGGAAAAATTCCATGGAATAATCTGCCCATATGTAGTAGTGTAATTTGGAACAGAAAGGGATGGATTGACTTAAAATCAAATTTGTAAGGCTTTCCTAAGTTGTTGAGAAAAAAAATTATTCGTTGCAAAAAAGGTGGAGTTTTTGTAACACAAAAATAACATCATTTCTAAAAGTGTGTTACTATAATATTTATATTCCGATAGTGCATTGTAATCATACATGAATGTGGCTCAAATTGACACCTTACACAATTCTTCAAAATTTTAAAAGATACAGACCTTATCTTATCTAGATGGTGATCCATTATGATAAGAAGAGTATGAGTTCGTATCGATTCGTACCCACATATATCTCAGTGACTAGGTTATGATCTATTTATTTCATTTACATGATTTCAAATGAATAACATGTTTTATTTTCATTTGATTCATAAGGCAAATAAAAGTGACCATTTTATCATTCTCCTATGCAAGAAATGCTCATTGTGTTAGTGTTTGTTAATAGATTGTGATTTAACCCTAAAATACACACAGGAATCCCTAGTTGATACATAAAGGAGATAGATTTTGTAATTAACAAGAATGTTATGTAGTAGAAGTGGCCATCTACTTCGTCTAGAACCGAATGACATCGAGTTGGTGGAGGCTATACCAGGAATCTAAGAAAAAAAAAATCAAGTTGAATGGTATGATTTGTTGGATACACTGACCACACTAAGAGGGCGGGTGAATTAGTGTAGGGACATTTTTAAACTTCTTAAAAAAATTGGTTAGCAATCACCATTCACAATATCATTACTCATTACTTCCATTCACACTTTTTTTCTTGCATGTAAACATATCTCAATGACATATATTAACAATAAACAACTATGCACCATCACAATAAAGA